>WBNM01016781.1:0-19067 GCA_013399055.1 Ramphastos sulfuratus | reverse complement strand
CTCCTCTAAGTACCCAAGTGGAAGACATTCCAGTGACACAATTTTCCAGCTTGAACTAGTTGAACTAGTGCTTCTTCAGCTAAGCACTTTCTCTGGTCCACAGAAGTAATCAATAGTGGTGACTACAGGATAAATGGGCAGGTGTCATTCTGCTACCTCAGCCTGCTGGCATGACTTTTGGAATTCCCTGTAAGTCCTGCTGTGTGGGAAGGCTGTGAGGTGGCAGAGAACAGCCCTCAGCCACACTCTGCTTGATTGCCTAGAGCACAGCTCTCTAAGAACTGGGGATTAGGCTCCCAACTGCCTGCCTGACCCAGAGTAAATGGGGGGGAAGGGGAAGGAAAATAAGAAATATTTGGGTTTGGTGAAGAGCCAGGTGGGAAAGCCCAGAAAGGGGAGAATGGTGATAAGCTGATGTGTCCAATCTCAGCTGTTGCTTCTAGATGAACAACTTGCCCACGGAGGTTGTGGATGCTCCCTCCCTGGATATGTTCAAGGCTAAGTCAGATGAGGCCTTGAGCAACCTGTTCTAGTGGGAGGTGTCCCTGCCTGTGGCAAGGGGTTGGAATTGGATGAGCTTTGAGGTCCTTTTCAACCAAAACTGTTCCTTGACCTGCTGGAGTCCAGTGGAGAGCCACGAGGATGAGTGGGGGACTTGAGCATCTCCCTATGGAAAGAGGCTGAGAGCCCTGGGGCTGTGTAGTCTGGAGAAGAGAAGGTTGAGAGGAGATCTGAGCAATGTGTACAAATATCTGAGGGGTGGGGGTCAGTGGCTGAGGCCAATCTCTTTTGGTGGTCAGCAGCAATAAGCCAAGGAGCAGCAGCTACAAACTGGAGCATAGAAAGTTCCACCTCAACATGAGGAGAAACTTCTTNACTCTAAGGTCTCCTGGAAGCCTTCTCTTCTCCAGGCTGCAGAGCCCCAACTCTCTCAGCCTGTCCTCATAGCAGAGCTGCTGCAGCCCTCTGAGCATCTTGATGGCCTCCTCTGGACTCACTCCAACACTTCCATGTCCTTCCTGTGCTGGGGGCTCCAGAACTGCACACAGGACTCCAGGTGGGGAGACAACCAGTCCAGGGGTTGTTAGTTGCTGTGGTTATAAACTGTTAATCCCTGTGGCTTCAGAACAAGCTTGGGAGCCAAGGAGGCACACAGCTTGGGCAGTGTATCCCCATGAAAGTCAGACTGGGTGTGACTGTGGCTGCTGCTGCTGAGGCTTCTGTTGGGTGGCACAGGCTGCTGTAAGATGAACAAAGGGAAACAGGAATGCTGACAGACAACTGTCATGTTCCAAAACTTCACCCAAAAAGGAGAACCTGACCCAGACAAGACTTGATCTCATGTCTGCTGTGCTCCAGGTGAGTGCCTCAGCCCCAGCCTCAAGGGCTGCTTGCATCTTCAGGTTGAAACGGGCAAGAGTGTTCTTAGGCAGGGACAAGGAATTTAAGGCATCTGCCAGAGGAAGCTGAAGGAATAAATAACACCAAATAGTTTGGAAAGTGGTTGGTGTGTTGATGAAGCTGTTACTCATGAGCTTTACACTGAAGGGAACAGATATGGATGTAGCCTCTGAATGGCTGTGGCAGGTGTGAGTGTGGATGCAATGGGGTGGAAGAGACATGAAGCACCTCCATGGTCTCCCTTAGCACCATCTTCTGCCATTGGTGTTCAAGAACTGTCCTCCATGGATAGCTAAGCTGATATTTTAGGATTCCCCTTGTATTTATTTAGATATTCCATGATTTACTGAGGGAATGCTCTGTCTGGCTCACTGCCTGACAGTAAGACTTGCGTTCAAGGCACGGGCTCTGCCTGCCCTGCCTGGCACAGGGAGACAAGGTGCACCCTCTGGGAGCCTGGGCAGAACACTCTGTGGGTCCTGTCTGCTCCCTTGGCATGTAACTCCTTCCTCTGGAGCCTAGGGAGGGGTGAAGTGGTTCTGTGAAATGGTTCTGGTTTAGGTCTTACTTTGAGATGTGCTTTCTGGGGCTCGCCAGCTGCCTGCAGACTTAGCAATGCCCTTGGCTCCTGTAGTTCCTGCTCTGTAGAAAGCTTCAGTGCAAAAGAATCACTTTCTAGTGGCATCACCTTTGGAGAAAGGGTGAAGGCCTCTTAGAGCCTCTCTGGAATATGGTCAGGCCTTTTGGGAAGGCACCTTTGTGCCAGAAGAACCAGCACTGTAAGGACTCTGTCCCCAGGTGTGTCAGAAACAAATCTCTTTTGAGTGCAGAAACCTTTCCCAAGAAACTTCCACTGAAGTTTCCCTCTCTTCACACAAACCCCTGGGTTTGAAGACGAGCCCTGAGCTGAGCTGAGTGCACTGCACCCTGCCAGGACTCTATTAGTGGTTAAATATTCTTGGATGGGGTTTCTTTGTCTCTGAGCGGCAGAGGGTTGCTTAGCCACCACCTGGGGAAAGCCACTGAGGATGGGATAGTCCCAGATGCTGGGACAGGGACTCCTGAGGCCAGTAAAGGCTATGAGAGCCCTTCAGAATCACAGCAACATGCAGGTTGGCAAAGCCCCTCAGGATCACCAAGCCCAACCTAGAACCCTACTCTACAAGATTCACCTATACCACATCCCCAAGCACCACATCCAAACCACCCTTACACACAGCCAGGGTGGGTGTCTCCAGCCCCTCCCTGGGCAGCTCATTCCAGTCCCTGACCACTTTCTCTGTGAAAATTTTTTTCCTAATGTCCACTCTAAACCTCCCCAGCCTCAGTTTGAGGCCATTCCCCCTTGTTCTGTCTCCAGCTACCTGTGAGAAGAGCCCAGCAGCAGAGAGGACTAGGAGAGAGTTTTGTGAAGTGTGAGCTGATCTCAAAGCTGTGTAGAAACAAACCTAAGTGAATGAGCTTTGGTTTGGTTCCACCAGCTCTGACATTACATTGGCCTTAAAGCACAATGAAGGTAAACCCATCTAATTGGTGTCCTCTGCTGCACAGGGAAAGGTGTGGGAGCTGAGGGAGCTTGGGAGCTTTTGGAGTTGGAGGTTGCAGCTCCTTCTGAAGGGAAAGTAGAATCACAGAATCACAGAATGGTTTAGGTTGGAAGGGACCTCAAAGCTCAGCCAGTTCCAACCCCCTGCCATAGGCAGGGACACCTCCCACTAGAACAGGTTGCTCAAGGGTTCATCCAGCCTGGCCTTGAACACCTCCAGGGAGGTTGGGGAGCACAGAATCACCCAATGTGATCAAAATCTAGTTGATGACTGTAGAGGATCAGCAGTAGTGTGACATGCAGGAGATCAGTCCAATGCTTTTAGCCTAGGTGAGAATCAGCTGTATCCAATGGATGAAGTAAAGGTCCTCTGCAGCCCTCCTTACCTCACCTTTTGATCAAAGCACTACAAAGGGATGACCTCTGAAGGTACATGAGTGAGATGTCATTATTCACAAGGATGTGGTACCAGAGATAAAAGGGGGAGTGGGAGAAGAAGGTGGCTCTGTTGGGGGGGTTTGTTGCAGGTTAGGAGGGGACCTGCAGTAGGTGGTGTGGAGTGAGGCTTGGATGGGTGAGTATGCTGATGCCTGGAGGTGTGAGGGACAGTGAGGGGTGATGTATGTGTAGGGTGGTTGTAAGGGTGATTGGGGGACTAGAGAGTCTGTCTTGTGAAGAAAGGCTGAGGAGCTTGGGGGGTTTTAGGCTGGAGAAAAGACTGAAGGGGATCTCATCAGTGCTTATCAACACCTAAAGGGCAGGTGCCAGGAGGACTGGGTGAAGTAAAGGTCCTTTGCAGCCTTCCTTACCACACCTCTTGATTAAAGCACTACAGAGGGATGACCTCTGAAGGTACATGACTGAGATGTCACCATCCACAAGGCTGTGGTACCAGAGCCCTGGGAGCTGTCTCGTTTCACCTAGAGACTTGGGTGCAACGTTGGAGTTTTCCACATGCTGTAATATCTTTCCTACGTTTTCACCAGACAGCTCAGTCCAAGGAGGAACAGTCTCACTGCTGGAGCAAAAAGCTCTTTCAGATCTCCTTGGGTTTCTTTCAGAGACTCCCCTGATTTACATACAGATGTCCCACTTCCTTTTCTTCAAGGAGTGAAGTCATCTTGCTAAAGGGCTGGGGCATGGGCAGTGCTTGCTGCTAACCCTCTCTTTGAGAGGATGTCGTTTCTCATCCTTTGCTTTCAGGCACTGATGAGAGAAGGGAAGTGGAGAGCAAGCACTTACTTGGTGTGATTTCCCAGAGAGCTGTGCCCTGGCAGCTGTTTGCTTGATCATGTCTTGTTAGATCTTTCCCACTTTGGTCTCTGCATACAGAAATGTGCCTCTCTACCCTGTCTGCAAAGATTAAGTCAAAGCTGAGGGAGATGCACTCAGCACTGTGAGTCTGCAGCTTTGCTACTGAGGTACTGGAATGTCTCCAGTAAAGGGCAATGAAGCTGGTGAAGGGTGCAGGGCACAAGTCTTCTAGAGAGCATCTGAGGGAACTGGAATTGTTCAGTCTGGAGACAATGGGGCTGAGGGAAGACCTTCTGGGTCTCCTACAACTCCTTGAAAGGAGGATGGAGCCAAGTAGGGGTTGGATCTTTTCACCCAAGGACAAAGGACAAGAGGAAATGCCAGGGAAGGTTTAGGCTGGACATGAGGAACAGTTTATTCCCTGAAAGAGTTGTCAAGCCCCAGCCCAGGCTGCCCATGGAAGTGGTGGATTCCCCATCCCTGGAAGGATTAAAAAGCTGTGTAGTTGTGGTGCTGAGGGACCTGGTGGTGCTGGGTTAATGCTTGGACTTGATGATCCTAAAGGTTTCTTCCAACCAAAACCATTCTATGATTCTGTCACTCTACATTGTTGTGCTTTTATAGTCATCACCTGGCTGGACCCTGTAGGGAATCATAGAATCATAGAATGGTAAGGTTGGAAGGGACCTCAAGGATCATCCAGTTCCAAGCCCCTGCCATAGGCAGGGACACCTCCCACTCGCACAGGTCACTCAAGGCCTCGTCCAACCTGGCCTTGAACACCTCCAGGGAGGGAGCAACCACAACCTCCCTGGGCAACCTGTGCCAGTGTCTCACCACCCTCACTGCAAACAACTTCCTCCTAACATCCCGTCTAAATCTTCCCTCTGCCAGTTTAAACCCATTGCCCCTTGTCCTGGCATTGCAAGATCTTATAAACAGGAATGCTGAACCTATTCCCCTCCTGGCACATAGGACAGTGCTGCCATTTAAACTGTTTATCACTCTAGTTGACTGGCTAGGACTGGGTGATAGGTTGGACTGGATGATCTTGGAGGTCTCTTCCAACATGGTTGATTCTATGATTTTATGATTCTATGATCATCTTCAAATAAGGCAGGGAGAGAAGGATGAGAGCTGGATGCTTTGTTGTGGTGCAGATTGCTGAGGGTACAGTAGGCAACTTCAGGCTCTGATTCTGAGAAACACTGAGCTGCCATTTCTGGAGACCACACACAGATCTGCCCACACAAACAGGCACTCATTCAGCTGAGGGATGAAGTTCAGGGTGTGATTCCTGCTTCTCAACTTCAGCTGCACTGGAATGTTTCTAACCTCTCAGCAATTAACAGAGAAAGGGAGATGGCCCCTGAGAGAGAGCCTACCCATCACTGCTAGCCTTTAGAAGAGGCCAAACCAACCTCCAGCTTGCAGATGGCAGGTCAGAGCCACCTCTGTAATTCTCTCTGACATCCATGAACAAAATTCATTACTGCAGAAAGCAGAATTACTTTTTCCCTTTGGTGTTTTTACAGAAATAGCAATTTCTGGGGTCAGTCAGATGGATCCTATTGCGAGAATGCAGAATTTAGTTAATCCACACAAAGTCTTATTTTCTGCACCATAAATGTGGTTCTGCTTCAAGTGTTCTGAACTTCCAAAGAAATCTCAAAGCACTGTGAGGTTTTACTACACAATCTTATTATTGTTCATCAGAAAGCAGCTAAATTAGATATTTCCCCCCCCCCCCCTCCCATTCTAAGTCAAGGTACAGCATCTTCATGGTGCCAGCATCTTTGGAGTGTGGTGGTTTGGGATGTCAGCCATGGGCAGGGACACATCCCACCAGACCAGCTCCTCAAGGTCTCATCCAGCCTGGCCTTGAACACCTCCAGGGAGGGAACATCCACAATCACTCTGGACAACCTGTTGCAGTGTCTCACTACCTTCACTCTAAAGAATTTCTTCCTAATCTCCAGTCTAAATCTCCCCTCTTCCATTCTCTCCCATCCTATCACTGCAAGCCCTTGTCATAAATCCCTGCCCAGCTCTCCTGTAGCCCTCTTCAGGCACTCTGAGGTCTGAAGTCTCCCTGGAGCCTTCTCTTCTCCAGGCTGAACAGCCCCAACTCCCCCCAGGCTGTCCCCACAGGGGAGCATACAGCACACAGCAGACTCCAACCACTTTGGCACAGGTCAGTGTCTGCCCATCTGTAAATGTCTGCCCTTGGTGGGTGCTTGTTAGGATAAAGAAAGAGTCAGGAGCAAACAGCAATCAGATGAAACAGTTTTATTTTTCGCTTTAAGACACAAAGCCCATTTCAAAGAGCTATTTGTACACTTCATCATGAGAAAGCAGCAAAGCTATTTTCTAAAAGAAATAGCTGTTAAGCATAGGAGGTCTAAACTTTATGCCACGATTCTTACAGTCTCTCTTACATAAACCTCAGACATCTCTATGTACAGTACCAATAAATATGCAGCAAACATTTTCAGTGCCTTTTTTTTTGGGGGGGGAGGGGGGGACGTTTTAATATAAAACTCTACAATCAATGAAAGAATCTCTGATTTGTGCAAGAATGAGAGCATTTGGAGAGCTACTTTAGCTTGTAATTCAGCAAAAAAAAAAAAAAAAACAAAACCCAAACACTCCTGACTGGTGCTTCTTAAACCAGGTGCTAACTTCTCAGGTTCTCAGGCAGTGTCTTTCATGCTGTTCCCAAGGGTTCAGCAGTAACACTTGGGAGACAAAATGACTTTGGAACTGTCACTGTTGACAAACTTGGCTCCTCTTTCTGCACTTCTGAGGAGAATCATACCTAGCTTTGGCACCAGTGAACAATGGAGTCCTCATTTCCTCTGAGAACCTGCCTGACAGATGCTGAGTGTGTTAGAAGATGTGGCCCTTGTTCAGCTGCCTGTCCATGAGCTGAAATGTTCATAGCAGAGAACCTTCCTGCGAGTGCAGATCACTCCCACTTCATCTCAGCTTATGCTGCATCCCACAGGATGTTTAAGGGACAAACTCTCACTTTGAGTGAACTCAAAGCTCTCCCCAGAAGCTGGATATATTAACTGTGACACAGAACTTGTCCCAAGCTTGCAGCAGGGGTTTTCATACAAGAACAAAGCTGGTGAGTAGCAGATCCAGCTCTGCTTGGACATCTCGGGAATGCTGAACTGAGAACTCAGGGGTAGTGTCCTACTCTGCAGGATGAGTTTCATGGAGCAACAACTTCATTGTGTCAAAGTGAGGTTCTCCTTTCTCTCAAGATTCATAGAATCATAGAATGGTAAGGTTGGAAGGGACCTCAAAGCTCAGCCAGTTCCAACCGCCTGCCATAGGCAGGGACACCTCCCACTAGCACAGGTCACTCAAGGCCTCCTCCAACCTGGCCTTGAACACCTCCAGGGAGGGAGCAGCCACAACCTCCCTGGGCAACCTGTGCCAGTGTCTCACCACCCTCACTGTAAAGAACTTCCTCCTAACATCCAGTCTAAATCTCCCCTCTGCCAGTTTAAACCCATTGCCCCTTGTCCTGTCATTACAAGACCTTGTAATGTCCATCTCCATGGGTGTATTTGTTAACACTAAACCCTCCAGGGATTCTGCTCAGGCAGTAGCTGGGCAGCCTTACCCAGCTGTCTGAGAAAGTGAGTGCAGTGCAGTGACTGCTTTCACTGACTGCTGCTATTATCTCACTTGCATTTAGCTAGAAAAATACTACATATATACTGCTGGGAGGGAAGCAGCTCTGTTATCCTCACCTTCCCTGGCTTGTGCAGCCCTTCAGAACCATGCATCTCTTCCAACACCTTGCTAGAGAAGGAACCTGGAGATGTGCTGGCACGGGGAGCTTGTGTCTGATTAAAGGTAGGTGAAAAAAAAGCACAGCACTCATGTGCCAGGGTAGTTAGATCACTGAGGTGTCAACTCATTAAACTGTATGTGCAAAGCTCAGAGTAAAATGGCAAGAAAGCAAGTGGATTCTAAGCTCAAGTTAACAGGAAATAAGGAAGTTGTAACTTGCTTTTGCTATTTTTAAAGGTGAGGTAGCTATTGCATTAAAGGGGGGAAAAAAAGCCCACATCTTTTTGGTGCTACAGGAGGGAACAGTCTGGTTCCTTCTGTCTAATTAACTCTTGGCTGATCTGCAGAGGCTGCTATCAAAGCATCTCAGGTATTTGCAAGTGGATGGAAATTAGAGAAGCATATGTCCTCCATCAGAGTTCTCAAGAAGCCAGGAGAGCCCTGAACCAGAAACCTTTTATGTAACAATTTAGATATGATTTTTCTGATTTTGAGCCAGGAAAAGCAAAGAAATGTTGGAAACACAGAATAATATGCCCATTGGGAGAATGCTTCTCAGTCCTGCTAGCAGGAAAAACAGAATTTGTGTTCTTGGCAGCAGTGGAATTGCAGATAACACCTCCCAGGATAAGAAATGCAAAGCCAATGGGTGCTGCTATTATGCTGAAAGGGTAAGGGTAGCAAAGCTCAAGCTAGTAGAGGGCTCAGGCTGCCTGCAGCTCTGCCTTCAAACAAGACTTTGACCCTCCTGCCCCTTCCACTGACCAAAATTTCCTAGCTGGGTTGTGCCTGGCAGCCAGGGACTGAGCCATGGGAAGTTTTCCAACCCCAAGCTGCTCTTCTGTATGGTGGTGGACAGGCCAAACCTGGCTTTTTGGTGATACTGAGGTGCCTGAATCCCTTGGGTGCTCAGTGAGGAGCAGCAGTCCCTGACTCAGCTACTGTGCAGGTTCTGATGAACTTTGCTTTCTATAGGAGCTGCTTTCCAAAGCAGGCTAAGAAAGCAAAAAGAGGGAACCAGCTGCAAACAGAAAAGGGGCTGGAGAAACAAAATCTACTCAGGCTTTGCCTTTTGAAATGCAAGTTTCTAGAATCCCTGGGGGAAACTCTGAATCTGAGCTCACTCTGGTGAGGGATGTGCAACCATTCCTAAACTATGATTTAGGCACAATCCCAAGCACAAATACAGGCTGGGTAGTGAATGGCTAAGAGCAGCCCTGAGGAAAAAGACCTGGGGGTCTGGGGTGATGAAAAGCTCAACATGAGCCTGCAGTGTGAGTGCAGCCCAGAGAGCAACTGAGTCCTGGGCTGCAGCAAGAGAAGTGTGGCAAGGGAGGGGATTCTGTCCCTTTACTCTGCTCTCCTCAGACCCCACCTGCAGTCCTGTGTGCAGTTCTGGAGCCCCCAGCACAGGAAGGACATGGAACTGTTGGAGCCAGTCCAGAGGAGGCCACCAAGATGCTCAGAGGGCTGCAGCAGCTCTGCTATGAGGACAGGCTGAGAGAGTTGGGGCTCTGCAGCCTGGAGAAGAGAAGGCTTCCAGGAGACCTTATAGTAGCCTTCCAGTATCTGAAGGGGGCTACAGGAAGGCTGGGGAGGGACTACTGACAAGGGCTTGCAATGCCAGGACAAGGGGCAATGGGTTTGAAGTGGCAGAGGGGAGATTGAAACTGGATGTTAGGAGGAAGTTGTTTGCAGTGAGGGTGGTGAGACACTGGCACAGGTTGCCCAGGGAGGTTGTGGCTGCTCCCTCCCTGGAGGTGTTCAAGGCCAGGTTGGATGAGGCCTTGAGTGACCTGTGCTAGTGGGAGGTGTCCCTACCTATGGCAGGGGGTTGGAACTAGATGATCTTTGAGGTCCCTTCCAACCTTACCATTCTATGATTCTATGATGATCCATATGTTGGCACACAACAGAGGTTTCTTAGGCATCAGCATTACCTAGTGGTATTAGCTGATGGCTTCTCAGTGTGCTCTCTGGTTAGTGTTTATTGGAAGGGGACCAGGATCAAAAATGGCCATGGTTAGTTAACTTAAATCTTTATTATCACAAAACTTGGCAACAAGAAGCTTAGTCAGTTCTAGTGGTAAAGACACACTTGGTGCTGAAGCACGAGACAATATACAATCATTGCTCTAAAATCCCTTACAGTAGCAAAATGCTATACTGGTGGTTAACACCCAGATCTGGGCAAAAAAAAAATTCCTGACACTTTCCAATTCTTCTAAAGAATGAATGCTCTCCTTTCTCATCAGAAACGATGGGCCACTCAGGAGAGTAATAAAACCAAACACAACGTGGTCAGTCACAACATACAGAGATGGGAAAGAAAAAGAGATTCCTCCTAAATTCTGAAATACCTGGGTTGAAAATCACAAATGAACATCTCAACCTGTTCCACTTGCTCTGTGCTGCAGTTGGGTAGAGCTTGGCAGCATCTCTTTGGTCCAGAGGTCTGCTTATCCTGACAGCTACTCAACCACCCCGTGCAAGCCCCTCTCAGCAGCATTCTTTTTATCATTTGGGTTCCACTTTATTAAGGAACATGACCTTTACAGCTCTAGACCCCACATATGTGCTGGAGAAGGTCTCCTTGATTTGGAGAGTTGCTCCTGTAATGGTGCAATTGAGGGTAAACACAACCAAACCATTTAATCTGCTTTTAATTTAAGCCATACAGATTTTACTCCTCATTTACACCAAATAGAGGAAACTGAGCTGGCTTTTACAGTACAACCTCTTAAATCCCATGCTCAGGGCTAAACACAGCACAAGTATTGGCCAGAGGAGCTGTGATCCTTAGAGCTGGAGTTGAATTTACCTCTGTATACATCTGGAGAGAAAGTTAATGCTTAGTTACCAATATATAGTTTTTAAGGGGAAAGAAATCAGAAAGTAAGGGAACCTTCCTAGGAATTTGGGTTATACTTAGTGTTAGGTTTTCTGGGGCTCAAAGAGATCAGGGAAGAAGAGAATTTTGAAGAACTGAAATATTTTTGCTCAGACTGCATATTAAAAATCAATCTGTTATTTTTTTCTTTTTCACCAATGGTTTGTTCTGAAAAGTGCTTTTTTTTTTTTTTTTTTCCTATTAAACTTAAAAGGTCAAAAGCTGAAATCACATCTTCTAGAGTCATTTAGCATGAGCTGCCTATTTCATTTATCTTTTTTTTTTTTTTTTTCACCAGCTTGGATTTTCTTGTTTTCTTTTTCTTTTCTTCTAGCTGTTTTTTTTTTTTAGTTTCACATCCACCCAAAACAAAGCATAGTTTCAGTCTGACCACAGACTGAAAGGTCACTGGTTCACATGACCACATTTCATCATCATCTCCTGCAATTGAAAAAGCTGAAGCCTGTGAGCTCTCCCATCCTCAGAAATGATTTCTCTTAAGGACAATTTTCTAGCTCAATAAACACAGATTTCTGTGAGCACTTTTGTCCTCATTTAGCTTTGGAAAACTGTGAGAATCCACAGCTTGGGTTCAGCCTCTCTGAGATATTTCCTTTTAAGCTTGACCTCTGTCTCACTTAAGTGGCTTTGCTCTGGCTTCGTGTTATTGCCTTCTCTGGAGGAACAGCTTATGTACAACAGGGTCAGCATCAACCTCTGTACACTTAGTATATTTTCTGATCACTGTCACAAAACTGTTATTAGCTTTCAGAGGGGGAGAGGGGAAAGGAGAGAAAGAGAATTCCCCCATGGGGTAGATGTATGGGGGGGGTTAATATGGCTGCACCACTTTAAAACAAGTAGTGGCAGATACATGACTGTGTGTCATGCCAAATGTGCTAAAAGCCTGGGTGTGTAACAAGGTGCAAAAGCTTGCTCTAAAGTAGACTAAAATAAATAAATTGTGCTAAAATAAATACAGATATTTATATGGCTAATGTATTCAGAGAGTCACATCTGTACTGGAGCTGCAGCAGGCAAGAGTTGGCTTGGGAAATTTGGTAGTGTAGCAGAGAGCAGAGATGTGCTTTGTGCTAGGAAAGGCTCAGCACTGCCCCACTGGCTTCCCACAAGTTGTGTGGGATACACACGGGTCCGTGTGGCCACGCTGACAGGTGCAGATATCCCACAGAAGGCTCTGTTATTGTGTGCCAAATGCTGCATTCATCACTCCCAGCCCTCAGGCTGAGCATCCCTCAGCACAGCAGGCGGTGAGGGATGAGGACTTTAGGTACAGTTCTCATGGAGATCTGCTCTAGGAGCCTGTCAGGATTGTGTTGTGGCTTCAGAAGGATGCTACATCACCTCCTCTGCAGAAATAAGGAGCTCCCTGCATTTCTGTAACTGCCTCAGAATGGCTCACATTTGCACTCCAACATTCTCCAAGCATGAAGCAAACTAATCATAGAATGGCTTAGGCTGGAAGGGATCTCAGAGGTTATCTACTCCAACCTCTCTGCCACGGGCAGGGACATCTCTCAACTGGACTTGGGATACAACACTTCACAGAAGCTTTCCTACCTGGATGCTAAGAATCACCTGTCCTAGACAAGTCATCAGAGAATCACAATCACAGAATGGCTTCGGTTGGAAGGACCTCAGAGATCATCTACTCCAAAGCCCTTGCCATGGGCAGGGATCCCTCTCATTTTAAGTCTTCCCTTGGAGATAGACTACATTGTTTCCTGTGCTTTATATGGTGGTGTGCAAGAGCTGCAATTTCCATGTTTGCATGAGTTCAGATCCTTTTCTGGGCACAAAGCCAAGGGGTCAGAAGCTCAGAGGAACTCCCTGTGGGATGATGAGAGAATGCTTTAGAAAATCTGAGAGCTGGAAACTCTTGGGGTCTCCCAGAGCATAACCTGGTCTTGAACTGCCAAGACAGCAAGGTCTGACTGGATTCTGCTGTGATGTGGGGAGTTTCTGGGCAGTAAGAACTGTCCTGCTGAGGAGCTAAATGCCCTTTTCTGAGAAGCAACAAAGAGACCAGGATGCATATGAACAGACACACGAGGAATACCTGCTCAGCCAATTGCAGCTTAAAAGAAAAGGCTGAACAGGTGGAGGAAAGGCAGGAATAAAGACTTGGAGAGGGAAGTGATAATAAAGATGAAGTGATAATAAAGATGCATGAGGATGTTTTGGCCAACAGTGTGTTTGCACCTGCCAGCAGGATCATCACCTTTATTTTCTGCCATCCTAACCTATTTTCAGATGTCACTGTTCTTGGTGCACTAGGGTGATTCTAAGAGAGAAGCTGCATGTGGGAAACTTGATTTAGACAAAGAGGTGTCCTTATACCTGATGGACAAGGCTAAGAGGGCAGGAAGGTACCTGTGGGAGAAAGGGATCAAGAGGGCAGGAAGGTACCTGTGGGAGAAAGGGATCAAGAGGGCAGGAAGGTACCTGTGGGAGAAAGGGATCAAGAGGGCAGGAAGGTACCTGTGGGAGAAAGGGATCAAGAGGGCAGCTGAGATGTGGGTGTGGGGGCAAGGGAGGACATGTCAAAGAAGGGATGAGGAACCAAGCTGAGAAGAGGTTTTGATGCAAGGCCATTATCAAGGTCTCCTAGATGGGAAGTGTTGTGTAGTAGAGCAGCACCCAATGATTAGACTCAAGGAGAATCTGGAAGAAAGAAAGATACCTGCAGAGGAAAGAAGGGCAGGGCAAGAGGGCAATCTCCTGGCTTTTGCCATGTATTTAATGCTGCTCTCACTGTAGATAAAACAGTGAAGGACAGAAAGTCCCCTGCTATGGGACCCAGAGACTGCAGAACAGGCAAGGATGGCCAAAAAGCCTTCTTTTCTGAGATGAATTACTACATAAAGATCTGCTAGATTCAAGAGGCATAGTCATGCATTCAGCATGAAGGTGCTTACACTGAGCCGTGAAGAGGCAGAGATCCTGCTGCTGCCTGGATCTCTCACCTCCTACTGTGCTTCTCTCCTCCCTTCACCCTTCATCTTTCTTGGCTTTTCACTCTGCTCCACACTTCAGCTGTCACTTTTCCTTGTGAGCTCAAACAGATCTTTATATAACAACAAATTGTCTCCTGCTGGGAAGACACTGGGGGCAAAGCAGCCTCATTTCACCCCTGGTTGGACTGCAATATCACACATGGTCTTTTGTAGCTAGGCTGTCTCCACCAGAGAACTTCTCTGCCTGTTTGAGATCTTTGGCTACAATCCCCCACCCCTAGTGCTATTCCCAAGCTTCAGTGCCTCCCTGACACTACCAGTGGCCCCCACCATGGCTTTGAGTGGAAAACTTAGCTAGGCAAGCAGGGCTTGCTGTCACTTCTGGACAAGAAATGGAGGCAATCCAACGAGGTGAGGCAGGAAAGAGAAGGAGCTGGAGAAAGTGAAGCCTGGTTGCTGCAGGTAGTAGGTGCTCAGGTGTGAGACCTCTTGGCAGTTGAGAAAGTAAAGTCTGAGCTCTATGAGAACAGGACCTGTCAGTGATGTACTCATGGTGGGAGGAGAAGGAAAGCTGAGGAATTGCCCTGAGAGACAGGAAGGTCTCTGAAAATAAGTAAGTGCAAGGTGGGAAGTTAAATGTTCCTGAGCTCCACACCAGGCTCTGGCACACCATGGTTGTTTCTTTGGACCTCTTGGCCTTGTATAGAGACTGCTGATCACCAACCTTCACCCAGGGCAAGGCTGAAGAGTCCCTTGTGCTTAGGGGACTGCTGCAGCATTGGCAGTGGTTGCAAGGGGGAGCACCAAGACAGTGCTATCTTTGGTGGCACTCCCTTTGCCTTCAGTGTAAGGGAAAGCAAAACATCGCCAGGGTTTGCTCCCAGAATTTCAGTGGTTGCTTTAAAAAGTGTGGAAAACTGTGCTGCATGTCTCCCTCTGCCTAAAGTTTAGGAGCTAGTGAGGAGATGCCACTTTTGTGCTGAAGCAGAAATAGTCTCTGTGTGTTGCCTTGAAATTTTATGTGAAGTTATGAGGCTGTTTATTGGCTTAATGCACTGTAAGCGATTTTTTTTTGGGGGGGGGGTGAGGGAAGAAATTTCAAGTAGCTTCTGCACAACACACAACATAATTTTAATCTACTGTACAGGGAAGTTGGAAGGGATTAATTAAGCAGTTACTGATTAATCTGAGCTTTATGTTAGTGCAAAGTGCTGAGCGGATCTGTTGGTAAGGAAATGATGAAAAGTAATTTACCTTTTAGAACCAAGTGTCTGAAGAAGAGTCATGCAAAACTATACTGGAAGTGCTGGAGAAAGTTCAAAACACTTTTTTTTGGGGGGGGGGTCGAAGAAGTTGTACATTGGAGGTGGAATTAGTGATGTAGCCTAGCTGCAATACTCCAGATCAATATTCCTACCCACAGCTATGAACTGTTCCTCCCTAGCTTACAATGTTTTGAAGAGCTCAGTTGCTACTTCCAAAAAGATTGGTGGGGTTTTTTCCCTCTAATTTGTCTTTCCTTTTCCTGATTGATTTTTTTTTTTTTTTTTGGTTGGTTTTGGTTTGCTTTAATTCAGCCTGTGGCTTTAGCTTTCCCTACCCCTGAATTTAAGGAGCTGCAGGGGTGTGACAGTACAAGAGAAGGATATAACAGCACAGAGGTTGCACCCCAATGCATGCCCACAAAGCCAAGAACCAACAAGGTCACCCCAGGGCCTTGAAGGGAAGCCTCCCATCAGCTGCTGTGAGCAACCTACAATAAAAAGGCACCAAAGAAGGTTTTGTGCTCCTTAGTGTAATCCACCAGCTTGATGTCACTGACGTTGACCATCAGCTTGTCTCCTGCTTCTAAGGAGACCACAGCGCCCAGATAAATGGGCTGGAACCAGCTCTTCCCATTTCCACTGAGGGTCTTGGTGCCAGTCAGCAGCTGAGTGGGCTCAGGGTAGCTGTCAGTGACTCTGGTGATGACCTCAGTGACAGAATTTGGTTCACTGTAACTTTCAATGGGCCCTCGGAAAGTGACCTGAGCATAGACATAGTAGTCCCCGGACACAGGTATCACCAGTGAGCTGCTGGAATAACTCAGGTTGTTCTTGGTAAAGGCCAAGCCTCGTTTGTCTTCCCACTGCAGGATGGGCAGGTGGTTTCCCATGGTGTTGATCACATTCTGTTTCTTCACTAGGGGAGGAAGAGAGAAGGAGAAGAGGTAGGTTAGTTTGATACAGCCAGGGGTATTTGATCATAGAATTGTTTGGGTTGGAAATGGCCTCTAAGATCACCGAGTCCAGCTATCAATCTAACACCACCATGGCCATTAAACCATGGCCCAAAGTGCCATTGCTTGAACACCTTCAGGGATGGTAACTGGTAACTGGTAACTTTTCTTCAGGGAGGTGTAGTATTTTGCACCAACTGTGCATTACAGAACACTGGCACAGGCTGCCCAGGGGGGTTGTGGAGTCTCCCACTCTGGAGATATTCAAAACCCTCCTGGATGTGTTCCTGTGTGATCTGGTATAGGTGATCCTGCTCTGGCAGGGGAGGTTGGACTGGATGAGCTTTCAATGTGTTTTCCAGCCCCTGACATTCTGTGATGCTGTGATCTCAGATAGCAGGTTCCTGGGGGGCTAACCAAGCAGTGTCCCACACTGTAAGGCAGTATCAGGGGATGGAGAGAAGACTAAAATGGACAGGAAAGTAAGAGCAGTCATAAAGGTTAGAATCACAGAATCACAGAACTGTTTTGGTTGGAAGAGACCTCCAAAATCATTGAGTCCAACCATCAACCCAACACCACCATGGCCATTAAAACATGGCCCAAAGTGCCACAGCCACACATTTTTTGAACACTACCAGGGATGATGACTCCATCACTGCCCTTGGCAGTCTGTTCCAGTGCCTGACCAATATACTGCTGGGTGTAAAGTCAGATCTCTGCTCCAAAGGGTTAGCAATTGAAACTGGCTAATCAGAATGCTTGTGCAGAAATGCTCTGATTCTACAGCTCAAAAATGGAGGTGAACTGGCTGTGGGCCAGTGTCCAATGGTATTTTTGGAGGGTGTCCAGATGTGAGCAATCAGGAGCGAAAGCCAAGGATGGTTTTGAAAACCCTTAGCCAGTGCAGGCTGCCTGAAGGGCTCTGCTGTGACTCTGTGTCCTGGTTGTGGACCAAGACCTGAATGATGAGGATGTCCTTCCTAAAGGCTGAGTCTCATGGCAATGAGGACCAACACAGATGGCTTTACCCTGCAGGTCCAAGGTGCTCTCTTACATATTTACAGAGTAAAAACTTTGACCTCAATTGAAACCAGCACCTGTGGGCACCATGCCTGTGGAGCCTAAGAAGCTTGGACAATGGTAGGAAATACTGAAGCATCCTCTTTCTTCAGTGGCTGTGGGTTGGAGTATTGATGCTCTCAGTGTTCAAGTAAATTAATTTTTTCTCCTGTTTTCAATACCAGTCAAGATGTAAAATGCATGCTCAAGTGCCCCTGAATAGACTACAGCTCCTTTTGTAGCAGCAGGCCTTAATTTCTCACATTTCTGAAGCTATATTCCCTGCAAATGTACCTATTGTGCTAAGTCTTGAAGTAAATAACACCTGCTTTTAAGGAGAGATTCACTGCCACAGCTTCTTCAGCTTTCCCACCCACTATACAGTTTTGGCATCCCTTACATGTCAAATTACTTCTCCTTTCCCCAAATCCCACTTGGTTTAGTGCCTTGCTGGAGAATCTCTGCTGCTTGGCAGATTTTGGGTACATTTGGTGGCATATTGCTGAATTTGAGGGGGTGTGGTGGGGGTGGTGGTCTACAATTCTTAGCCCTCACTGGTTTGAGAACCTGATATTGAACTCTGAGGTCAGGCTCTTGGTCCCCTAATTCAGATTGACATTACAGTCTCCTGCTGTATTAAAGCCCTTGTACAGCACACACTGCAAAGACCCACAGCTGCAGGGTCTCTGCTGCTCAAGGTTGTGCCTGGCAGCTTAGTAAGCCCCCTTAGAAGGTCATTAATTCCAACAGCCAAGTGGAAGCATTAAGGTCACCTTCTACTCAGATTTAAGGGGACACTTGGCTGCCTTTGCAGCATGACAAGCATGAGCCAACTACCTGAAAGGGTTTCTGCAGCATAGTTCATGTCACAGGCTGGTGACAAGAGGGAATAAGCATTGACCTCACAGTGCCACCAGGTAAGTCAGAGGGGAGGTGATGGCATGGCCTGGCACAATCTGCACCAGAGGTACATCAGTGTACAGGATGGAGTGTGGCTGGAGAAAAGTCCTGGTGAGGTATTCCCATGGACTGTGCTGCTCAAAGCTTTCAAAACCTGCCTGGATGTGTTCCTGTGCAACCTGACCTAAGTCTACCTGTGTTAGCACAAGGCTTGGACTAGACTTGCACTAGGCTTGGACTGGAGGCTCCTTCCAAACCCTGCCATTCCAAGATTCCATGATTCTGTGATACTATGATTCTTCATTAGCTATACCCACCCTGGGAGAGGAGATCCTGGTGTCAGTTAGGATGAGTTCAACATGCTCAGTGTCTGCTAAAATGTCCAAGAGCTGGTGGAAGGAATCTTCATAAAGGAGCAGGGACCAAAACACTGAGTCATCCTGCTGCTTCACCAACTGGTGTATCCCCGTGGCAGGACTGTGGCTACTTCTCATTCCTCTCACTCCTCTACTCTCACTTTCACAACCTATGTGCCTCAAACTAGGAAAAGACAAAGAAAAGAGAGGTCTGGAAGAGATTCCTGCAAGTGAGAGTTTGTGGCCTCCTGCCTTCACGGTGAAAAAGGTACCTGAGGTGGGGAATGTAAGAAGGATCTGAAGAACAATTACTCTTTTTCACTTTCTACACACGAGTCATGGTTTCTGAGAAGAGAAGCCCAGGATGGCAGCCAAGGAACGATTATGCAGCAAGCTTGAAATAACAGGAAATACTTTCTGACTGTGGTGCACCCCCAGGCTTGGGAACTCATTACTGCAGGGCAGAGCACCAAATGTATGCCTGAGCTGAAAAAAGGTCAAAGATAAGTTCATGCAAATTAGGTTCCCCGATGGCTACGCAGCACAGCAGCCTGGGTGTAGCCTTTTTTGCACAGAAAAGGAGTAAGGAAAGCTTCTTCCTCTTCATGCTCCTTGTTAAGGTAAACCATGACCAGTTGGGGTTGTTCAGCCT
>WBNM01016779.1:0-14174 GCA_013399055.1 Ramphastos sulfuratus | reverse complement strand
GGGCAGCCCATTCCAGTGGGGAATGACTCTCTCAGTGAAGAACTTTCTCCTCACCTCAAGCCTAAACTTCCCCTGGCACAGCTTGAGACTGTGTCCTCTTGTTCTGGTGCTGGTTGCCTGAGAGAAGAAAGCAACCTCCTCCTGGCCACAACCACCCTTCAGGTAGTTGTAGACAGCAATAAGGTCTCCCCTGAGCCTCCTCTTCACCAGGCTAAACAACCCCAGCTCCCTCAGCCTCTCCTCGTAGGGCTTGTGCTCGAGGCCTCTCTGCTAGAGAGTCTCCATGACACTGCCAGAATCTACATCAACATAAGGAAGAGTATAAATCAGTGTAAGCACAGCAGGAGCTGTTATTAGATCTCCAGAAGAGCCTGAGATTTCCACCCAAAGAGTTCTTGCAGTAATTAGAGAAATGCTGATGTGAAGGCGTCTTGTTCAGTCAATTCCGTTACTCAATCTTCTTCTTCTTCTTGTTTTGTTTCAAAGCAGTCTGTTGACTCAAGTCAAGACTTACTGGGGGACATCTTGCACCAACCAAAAACTTCATGGCTCAAAGTGCACTACATGTACACACATGCACAGCTGTGTGTACCCAGCTATTCCACTGTTACGACTACATGACAAACTTGAATCACATACTTCAGTCACAACCATAAATTAAATTTCATAGCTCTTGCACAAGTTAAAGATAAATCTTCAATCCCCACTCTAAGATTTTTTTTAAACCAGTTGTCCTTAATCATAGAATCATAGAATGGTAAGGTTGGAAGGGACTTCAAAGATCATCTAGTTCCAACCCCCTCCCATAGGCAGGGACACCTCCCACTACTACAGGTTACTCAAGGCCTCGTCCAACCTGCCCTTGAACACCTCCAGGGAGGAAGCATCCACAACCTCCCTGGGAAACCTGTTCCAGTGCCTCACCACCTTCACTGTAAAGAACTTCCTCCTAACATCCAGTTTAAATCTCCCCTCTTCCAATTTAAACACATTGCCCCTTGTCCTGTCATTGCAAGACCTTGTAAATAATCCCTCCCCAGCCTTCTTGTAGGCCCCCTTCAAATACTGGAAGGCTACTATAAGGTGTCCTTGAAGCCTTCTCATCTCCAGGCTGAAGAGCCCCAACTCTCTCAGCCTGTCCTCATAGGAGAGCTGCTGCAGCCCTATCATCTTTGTGGCCCTCCTCTGGACCAGCTCCAACACTTCCATGTCCTTCCTGTGCTGGGGACTCCAGAACTGCACACAGTACTCCAGATGGGGTCTGAGGAGAGCAGAGTAAAGGGGCAGAATCCCCTCCCTTGCCCGGCTGGCCATGCTTCTCTTGATGCAGCCCAGGACTCGATTGGTTGTCTGAGCTGCACGCCCACACTATCTTCATTCCTGAATGTCTTAAGGTGATTTTAATGAATTATTATAATAGAGACAGAAGTTCTAGTGAAACATTATTTCCACATATACCCTATTTCTCAGCTCAATAGTCACCATAAAAATGTCACTGCCTGCGGTCTCAATCATTAATGAAACAAAGCTTTTACTGAAATCCTTAGATCAGGGAAATTTATTTTTTGCATGAACATCACCTTTCTTAAGAAAATAGTGGATTAATCATCATCAAAATAAAAAGTTCATAGACAAATCCTATGTATAGAATATGAACCTTACAAAGTCTTTGCAATTAGCAAATGGTAGGCCAGTCAGAAACTCTACCTGAAGGACATTGCAGCTGAACCACCTTTTGGCATTCGCTCTTTGGCTGATGAGGAAATGTGCTTCTCAAAAATTTGCTCTATATTTCTTGCAAAAAAAAATTGATCTTACTTTATATGCATGTGAAAATACTTTTGTTTTAATTTAGGCTTATTTTGATTTGAGCATGTGACTTTTTTTTGTATTGACGGTTTGGGTGTTGTTGGTCTTGCTACTTTCAGTTGAATCACACTGGAAGCAAGATTATCTCAAGGTTTCTATTTCATCCCAATTTTATGGTGTCAGGGTCCGGAGAACAGAGATTAACAATATCTCTGTCCAGAAGATCAAGACTTGTTCTTCTAGATTTCCACGTTGTGAAATTAAGGTGCAAGTGAGACCATATATCACCATAAAACTATTTATTAAAGGACAATGTTGAACAAAATAGAGGGAAAGAGAGAAGGGGAGAGAGGGAGAGGGAACAATGGAGAAAAAGAAGAGCAGGGAAGGAAAAGACCAGGGATTATATTCCCATCAGCCAAAGATGGGGAGAGAGGGAGAGATGTGTGAGTGGCCCAGGGATATTCTTCTGTGAAGTTCATCAGGAGTTCTTCTTTTGGAGCTGTTCTGCGGTAGTTGTTCTTCTGGTGGAGGTGCTCTTGTGGAGGTGCTCATGTGGAGGTGATGTGGTGGAGGTGCTTGTCTTGGCAGGCATTGCTCATATCTTTTTATAGAGTTTTTTAGATTGGTGTCCAGGTGCAGCTCCCCAGGAAATCTTCCTGTGTATTCTCATGCATTTGCAGGGGTCCGGCTGCGGCACCCAGGAGGGCCTTCGCCCCCTCCCTGCCCCCGCTTACCTGTCCATACCCCAAATACACATAAGCCTCTTCTCTTCTGGGTAGCTGATGTAAGGTGTCCACATCCTGGGCATTCAAGCCAGGCTGAATGCTGGGAAGTCCACAAAGGTGCTGTTATCTCTGTTGATTTGCATCCCTGAGCTTTTGGCCAGGAACCTGAGCTGAGTCCAGGGAGGTAACAAAGACAATCTTTAACTTTGTTGATTTGAACATGGGAGAGATGATTTAGACTCTCATATGCAGTCAAGAGGACAAAAGACAGTTCGGATAGACAAACATCAGTTTTAATGCACAGTAATGTCTGAATAGTGTTCATGATAGTATCCAGAACTTTGAAAGTTTATCCTGCCATGCTTACTGAAACAATCTAAGCTGCTTTTATGTGAAATTTGATGCAAAAGTGCAAAAAAGGACTTTTCCTAATTTAGGCTTGTTTTAAAAAATTATCTTTAAGAACATTAATGTTGTGAGTAGAATGTAAAATTAATTAATCTACTTCTAATTACCAATGACATTTTAATTCCCATAAAAGCTTCATTATCAGTGGACATACAAATATATAATACAAAACATAGCCTTGTAGTGACTTTATCAGCAAAACTTGCATAGTTTCTAGGTGTAATTTATAGTCTGGACTTAAAAACTGGTTAGTATGTTTAGAAAACAGCACGGTTATATGCTTGTGATTCAGAGCAGACAACATCTAAGGAACCGAACAAGTATGAAGAACTAGGTGCTTTCTTCAGTCAGTTGGAGTAGGAACACCATGCAACCTAGGGTGTGGTCTACAAACAAATGTTTCCTAGTTTGTAGCATTGCTATTAAACAAGTTATAAGAGTGAGCTCAGTGCTGTAAAAAACGGCTTCTGTACCGTCATCCTCTGTCGGAGTCAGCGCAGCTGGTGTCAAGACGTGATACCAATATGATTTTAGGTCTTGCTCCGTTTATTCAAGCTGCACACGCATACATATACCCTTCCAACAGACCACCCAGGTCAGCCCACCATAAAGTAATTGGTCAAATCATTTAAGGTACAAGCTGTTGCCCCAACCAGCTGGCTCAAATCACCCAGATGCAAAGAATGTGGAATTCTGTAATTGGTGTCAGAGCACACCCCTTGATTTTAGTTCTTCCCTTGTTTGCATTCCAGTGGGGGGGCACCTGCAGAAGATGTCCTTGGCTCTTCAACAGCAGGCTTGAGAAAGTTCAGCTTATAACTTGGATTTGCTCACATATCCAGCTAATACAGAGTATTTCCCCACAATTCCCCTGTTTTATTTGAGCAAATTCAAGTTTGCTTTGCTGTTTCTGACAGAAGTGTTAAAATGCATTTTCATAAACAACACAATACTAAAACACCTGTGATCAGAACTAGCAAAATCACAAAAGCTTGACCAATGAAATCTGCAAAGCATTTCCCCTTTATCATCCCACAAGGCCTTGCAAAAGACAATAAAGGCACAGTGCCTTAAACACTGCTGTAAAGGGGATCAAAAAATCCAGTTGTTTCCATTTTAGCCAAAAAGTGCACCTAGCCCTTGAGCTCATAACAAACTGATGGCAGCTCTTTTTTGCAGCTTTGCTTGTCTCACCAGAAAGGATTGCTAAAAGCTTGTGAAATAGCATTTGCTTGTACACTAACCCAATTGATTAAGTGTGGGTAAAACTTGTGCAAAAACTCCTAACCTAATGTCAGGATAATGCATCTATTATCCCACATATGCACACTTCCTGCTGTTCAGTTACACTTATGGGTTACAATCATAGACGGGTTTGATGACAATAAGGTTAACAACATGCATATCCCAGGATACATTTCAGTTCCTTGTGATGGTATCTGCATAGCCGCTTCTGCTAACTGCCAAAAGCAGGCCAGACCAACGAGCTGACATCCGTCGAATACCTGTAGAGCAAAAGCACAAGCAAACCCGAACAAACACATTCCTTCCCTATACTAGCAGATCTATTGGCTTTTTCTAGGGTAAATCTCTCTCTGCGATGCATCCAGGGAGCTTCCCCTTTTTATTTTAAAAAGGCAAGGGTGTTAAATTAGCATAAACAGGTGTTAAATATTACCTATGCTGCAACATTACAGGGAATGCTTCTCTTGTACAATGATTGCACATTGTTGTGCTGTGTAGGTAGGTCTGACACCTGTGTCAATTTCTTCCTGCACTTCCATGATTGCAAATTAATTCAGCACACAGCTGCATACGTGTGTGCTATAGAAAGCCAGTAGCTAATGTAGCATGCTGCAAGCAAAATTCTCAGTGTGAATGTGTTAAAAACCAAATCCAGTAATCGTTTGCCATATTAACTTTGCCAGTGTATCACAACAAAAACNCCTCCGCGCACCCATTCATCCAACATAACTCTCGCTGCTCGCCGCCAAGATCCTGTGCTCTCACGGTCGGCATCCCAGCTGCTGATCTCTCGTTCCTGGCTGGTAGAATACCAGTCGCAATTGTGGGCTGCACTACTTGGCGGCTGCAGAGCTTCTGCCCTTGCCGCCTTTTAGAGCTTAATNTACAGAAAAAAAGAACCAAAAAACCCTTTGAGTCAGTCTAAAAGAAAATTGCAAACCCTATAAACTTACAAACAACTTATCCTATTAACATTACTCTAAACCTATTGCATTACAAGATCCTATTGGAATTAATAACCACTCTATCAGATTCTATTACAATTATCAACTACTTAATATAGCTTATTCTAATTACTTAAACCTTATTATACTTACCCATTAATTTATCCTTATTGCTCCTATACCCCCATTAATGTCACCCATCACCATTTGATACCACAAGTACCATGTATTCCCCCTTTAAATCCCTAGAGTGGAAATTCGACACTACCACTTCAAGACAAACTTGTGCTGTACGGGGTGGGGAAAGCTCAACCGCGCCGGGCGCGGCGGACGGGGCCGGGGGTGGCAGGAGCGCCAGGCAGTGCTGGCGGGGTGGCGGGGTACAGAAGGAAAAAGCCTGCAAAAAAAGCCAAAGAAAGAACCAACTTTTCAGGAAACTTAATCCCAGCCACCCGCCTTTTCAGTCCTCTCTGTGAGCTCCGCAACGCGATCCGAGACGCGGGCGGGCGCCGCGGTTGCGCTCGCTGAGAATCGCCGCGATCCGAAGCGGAGAGGCGTCGCAGGCGGGCGGGGCTGGGGCGCGCACTGCTCCGCACACCACATCCCGTCCTCCGCGCACCCATTCATCCAACGTAACTCTCGCTGCTCTCCGCAAAGATCCTGTGTTCTCACGGTCGGCGTCCCAGCGGCTGACCTCCCGTTCGTGACTTGTTGATCACCAGCGCAGCGATCGCGGGCCGCGCCACTTGCGGCTGCAGAGCTTCAGCAGCTGCCACCTTTGAGGGCTTAATTGGCCCATTCCCAGCTGTTTGTGGGTCCTGGGCCCCTTTGAATTTTACGACCTGCTCTCTCAATGCCTTAGCGATTACGGCTGAAACCATGGCAATGCGCTGTTCTGATTGCATTTCCTTTAAAGTGTTGATAACATCTCGCCAGACCAGTCCCAGTGCCTTAATTATTTTACTGCCTTGTTTATTTACAGTCAGGATTCTCTCCCAAAAGAGGTCCCTCCATTCTTGTGGGCTAAAACATAAAGGTATATCTTGCATATGTCCCTTTTTCTTTGCCCTTTTTAACAACTCACAGAGTTTCTTCAATTCTGGCGTCAGCTCTCTCTTAGAGAGTATGCTGGCCAACAACTGCACCGCTGCATCAAACTCCATTTCCTGCTCTAAGCACAGCGAGTTTTACAATGTCCTACCTGATGAGAGGTGAGTCACGCGCCTCACTTCCAGCTCCTGCTGCCTTTTGGCCCACAGTGCCACTCTCGTCCAGCGCTCTCCGATTCTCTTTCGCCTTTCTTCGCTTTCTGCAAAGGTGTTGTCCTGATGCCTGTTCAGTCATCACGTCAGGTGCACCAAAATGTCGGAGTCAGCGTGGCCGGAGTTAAGACGCGATACCAATATGATTTTAGGTCTTGCTCCATTTATTCAAGCTGCACACGCATTCATATACCCTTCCAACAGACCACCCAGGTCAGCCCACCATAAAGTAATTTGTCAAATCATTTAAGGTACAAGCTGTTGCCCCAACCAGCTGGCTCAAGTCACCCAGATGCAAAGAATGTGGAATTCTGTAATTGGTGTCAGAGAACACCCCTTGATTTTAGTTCTTCCCTTGTTTGCATTCCAGTGGGGGGCACCTGCAGAAGATGTCCTTGGCCCTTCAGTGTGCAGGCTTGAGAAAGTTCAGCTTATAACTTGGATTTGCTCACATATCCAGCTAATACAGAGTATTTCCCCACAATCCTCTGTAGCTAATCCAGTTCTGTTCAGTCTTGTTTCACTGGTGTATAAAAACAAGCAGATCAAAAGAGAAGACTGACAATAAGAAAAAGAATAAATATAACTGGTGTGGTGGTTTGCCCCATCCTCACTGGGGACCAAATGCCCAAAGCTGCTCTATCATTCCTCTTCTTAAATGGATAAGGGAGAGGGGAAAATATAACACATGCCAGTGATAAGATAGAAGCAATTTAAGAATGACAATAAGGAAAGCAATAGACTGTGCAGAAAGCAAAAGCAGAGAGAGAGATGTTAGTCTCTACTTCCCATCAGCAGGATGATGTTGGGTCTCAGGGAAGCAGAACTCTCTATCCTTGGTTCTCTTGGAGGACAGATGCCATGGGTGAGTCTCCCCAGACTTCCTTCTTTCACTTCATTCTTTTATCTGAGCTGATATCGTATGGCATGGAATATCCACTTGGCCAGGCTGGGTCAGCTGGCTTGGCTGTGTCCTCTCAGCATACTCTTTGGGGTGGGGAGATGTTGGAAAAACCCAGTCTGGGTGCTCAGCTCAGCAGTAGCCAAAACACTGCTGTGTTATCACACAGCTATCGCACTGCAAAGCATCAGAAAGATGCTTTGAGGAGAATTAACCTCAGCTCAGCCCAAACCCACTACAACTGGCTAGGGGCAATATTAATTACATTTAAATTATTTCAGAAAAATAAAAACAAGGAGAGGAAGAAATTATCTCTTCATTCACAATAGAGCAAACAAGGCCATTCCAAGGCCAAACTTGAAATAATTGTATAAACATTTGTGCCACTTTGTTGTAGGTAGATTGAAGTAATTCTTGTAGTATATTTTGTGCAAGAGTGTGACAGACTGATATTATTTCACTTTACTCTTTTTCTAAGGAAAAAGGCCGGTAAAATAATAACTCTCTCACTGAATTGGAGATGAAAATACAGAAAGGTTGTATTTAAAGATCTGCAAGAAAAGATACGGCATACATGAATCCTTAACACCTAATACAGATACAGCATACATGAGAATTCCCTGGAAAAACCTTCTCCCCAGCCAAACCAAAACCCACTACCAAAACCCCAGTGCTCATTTTCTCCCATCCCCCATTGTCTCCTATTTAGGCCCCAAACAGACCGAAATTCACTGCAGGCTGCAGCCTTGAAGGCTGCTTGCCTACAGGGTACCTCCTACATGGTTACCTAGATACACAGATAAGATCCCTCTGGAGAAGCTGGAGAGGCAGGGAGAAAAGAGAGCAAATTGACCTTGCCGCTTACTTTTAAAGTGTTTGCAGGATTGTATTGGTTAGAGTTTAGCCNCAAAACAGTCTGGCCATGATTTGGAAGGTAAAAGAAAACTTTAACAACAAATAGAAGGTACTCAGAATAGGGAAGTTAGGTATAGGGAAGGGATAACAAGGTACAAAAAGATACAACTGGATTGGATAGCAGGGGTCCAAAGAAATGTCCACCGTGTGGTAAAGGCTAGCCACAAGGTGGGAGAAGGAAAGAAAACAGGAAGTTCCACTGTTTATATAGGGGGGTCCAGACAGGAAGTGGGAGTGGGCTAAACACTACACCTGGGGTTGAGCAGACATGGGGGTCAGGTTCTGACCACTCCCCTGACCCAGGAGGGTTAACCCTATACAAGGATTATGGGATTGAATAACATAGTTACGATATCCAGGATGATCAGTTTGTCCCCTGGGATGCATCTTGGGCTCTGCAGTTTTCTTAGGGACTCTGGAATAACCTGGAACCCCTCAAACCATGACAATTCTAAAGGTGCTGTCACTGTGGATGTTTTCAAAATAAATATGGCAGTTTGGGCAATAAGTTTCATCTGCTATGAAGCTGTTTAGAAAATTATTCTCTTTTCTTTCATCTTTTAAGGACTTCCAATATGCCTAGATAGATTGGTCCTTCTCTCCTATAGTATATCAGTTCTTTTTGCTTTGAGTGCTTGTCTTAAAAGAAACATATGAGCATTTAGGTAAGAAGTGTTCCTCTAGAGAATTTCTTTTGCAAACAGCCACCAAGAGGTCTCCAGGACAGAACAGTACTCAAACTAATAAAAGGAGCCAAGCATTATAAACTGTCTAAACCCACCACAATTGTACAGTTCTCTGAGACACTTCCTCTGTAGCTTTTATCAACAGCTTGAATCTACTCCTTTTTCATATCATCATCATTATGTTCTGGCAAAGATGACTTCATAGAAACACTATTCATCTTTATTCTGTCATACTTAAGCCACTTAAGTAACTTCCAAATTACGTTCATATCTCTCCTCAAACCACCATGAACTGCGACGAGTACATAGGTGGAAGAAGGGAGTAGAATCATCTAATACACACCTCCAATCCTGTATAACCTTGCAGCCTCTCACTGGCTTAATGGATTTTTCCTCCCTTCATACTTAACAATTTTCCACACCTCATCAGTCCCCCTGAGCATGTAGCCAGTATTGGAGATCAAAAGCTCAGACAAACCAACCACAGTCAGCAACATTTAATAGGCAAATAAAGGAGAAATACAATGCCTGGAGTATCAATGCTATAATTGGCCATATGAAAACTTTTACTAAACTTTTTAACTTCAAACTACAATGTCTCATCCAAACCCCAGGACTGCAGGCTGCACATTCTCTGGAGTGAGGAATGCTCTGACAAGTTACTTGGCTCCAAGAGCCCAGAACTGTAAATTATAATTTACAAAAAAACAAAACAAACCAAAACACAACAAACAAACAAAAAACCAAAAAAACCCCAAACCCCAGCTCTCCAGGAAGAAGTCTGCTTCTCCTACAGTATTCTCAGCTCAGCCTACTCAAAGAGAGGCAGAACATAAACTGTGATCTCCAGGAGCTCTTCTAATGCTTCACCATGGGAACTAAGTCACTACTAACCTTTAATACATAATAAAAATATCAGGAAAATTGAAAAAAATGTCCTATATTGTCAATTTCCTTTCTTTTCAGACTTTAGTGGGAAAAAAATCTAATATTTTTGAGAGCTGTAAAGCTCAGAACAGTTTCACAGTAAGTATGTCTTTGCTAATAAGGTAGCTTCTATCTTAAATGCTCCCCAGAGAGCAACATCTGAATCAGAAAATTCACTAATGGAGCCAGGAGTCCCTGTTTTTATACATCTCAGCAAGCCTATGAGTGAAGCAGACATCACCATTGTTTGCTTTTCACAGCTTATAATCTTTTTTTTAATTAAAATATTCCAATTAGCCTCAAACCAGCACAGAGAACTACAGGAAATCTGGGGAAGGACTGTTTGGGAGCAGGGTAGATTTAGGTTTGGTATAAGGAAGAAATTTTTTACAGAGTGGTGAAATACTGAAATAATTTGCCCAGAGAAGGCCCTGTCCCTGGACCCATTCAAGATCTGACTTGATGTGGCCCTGGGCAGCCTGATCTAGTTGGAAGTGTGCCTTCTCACTGCAGGAGAGTTGGACAAGATGACCTTTGAGGGTCCCTTCCAACTCAATTCAATCTGTCAATAGTTAGTTTTCATTGTTCGATTATGTTGCTTCTTGGTAATAACACAAAAGTACTTCCATTTTTTTGTTGACTAAATTCCTTGAAACTCAAAGTGAGCATTCATAGTTTTGCTTGCCTGAAAGTGCTGTTACTCAAGGTTTTTACCATCCATTCTCCAGCACTTGAAATCCGAATTTACTTGTTAGCTTTATTCTGGTATTCTTAACCTGCTGAGATGTATCCTTTTGAGCTGAGAAGATATCTATGGCTTTTTGGTATGTGTCTCTCACCCTACAAGGTTCTAGAATAGAAGTATTTGAGTTGGTTGTTTTGTTGTTTGTTTGGAAATTTTTTTAATTTTAGTTGATGATGGTAGTGGTGGTTGTTGTGGATTGTTTGTATGCGTTTGGGGTTTTTTTGCTTGGATCTAGGTTTGTTTGGTTTTTTCCACTGAGAATCTTTTGATAAAATGTTGTTCTTCTCTTCTGACATGTAACCATGTATCATAATATTTTAGACCTCTATTTTGTATGTTGCCCTACCAAAAAAAAAAAAAAAAATCAACCTTCCAATACAGCTATAGCATGATACACCATGTCCGTAACTGATGGACAAAATATGTAAGTATTACTAATTACCTCCAAAGCAAGTGTGATCAATCTGTGAAAATTGAAAAAAAAAATAAAAATCAGACCTATTGCAGTGTGAAAACAGCCAATGGCCTTAACAGTACTTTTTAGTGCTATCAAACAATAAAATATAGAATCTTCAGGTTAGATGTTGTTAATGTTTTCTTACTCAGATTAGAACAAATCCAGTGTATTTTCTTTCCTGCTGGTGTTTCTTCATTTCTTTGGAGGTATTTACTTTTCAAGTAAAACATGTTAAGTATTTAAGTTAAATACTATAATAATATGTTGGTTTTTTTGGTTGTTTTTTAAAAGCAAAAGTTTTCAAACAAGCAAACAAAGATTTCCTACTTTTGCTACCTAATTCTTCAGAATGCTTTCAGTATTTCCTGAAAGAGGCACTGCTGAGACAAAAAAATTTGCAGGAACACATTAATTTTCTTCTCATTACAATAAATTAAATAGAAGAAGTCAATCTGAAGGGCAAACCCATTTTCTACAATTAAAGAACTAGCATCCATCCAGATTGTCTGGAAATGGATGTAGGTACTCAGTGCTTAAGATCAGTTAAACAGCAGTAGCTTATTCAGTACACTTGGATGCACTGATCTTCTCACACACTGTTCAAAGAATGCACACAAAATGGCCTTCCATGAAAAAGCTAAAATGATACATTCAAAACACTGTGGAGAAGTAAAATACAGCTTTAAAAAAGAATAAGAAGAACATTGCATAATGAATACATAAATACTTTGAATGAATACTTTTAAAAAATCTAATCTCTTACTAGTATGTAGACTAAGATCTAGTTCCAACTTACCTCAATGCATCTGGGAGACATTATTATTGGAATTACATGGATGCATACCAAGTCACCCACCTGCTGGTTCTGTTTTGCTGCGGGAGTGTCTTAAGTGCTACCACACGTCTGATTTTGCTGAGTATCAACCTCTGCTCCAGATCTGCAATCACTTCTAAAATGTTTTGTCTGACTGCCACTGGCAAGAGATACTGGTTAGCACAGGTGATGCTAGATTGGGTTAGAGGTGCAACAATATGCGAAGTGTTAATATAAACATTGTCTGCCCCCTTTGCCCCCTTTGCTCCCACCCTGTAGAACCCAAAAGACCAGTATCAATGAAGTATGAAAGGATTATCCACAAGAGCAGAGGAAGCTGTTGTGGGAAGACTTTTACTGCCCTCACTACTGCCACCGTGGCTTTGTTTCCATTCCCAACTCTTATTCAAGATTTTGAGCACTAGGGATTTAATTTCCCATTTTGCCATACATGTTAATATGTGCTCTGGCATGCCCAATGATAAAGCTTCCTGGAACCAGTTCCTAGGCAGTGAAGCTTGCTTCCATCTGGAGTCACATTCTCAGATCCTTCCAAAATGATGTCTGGCCTGGCGTGGGCTGCCGCGTGGACTTCCTTGTGGACTTGCTTGTGGAGCTGCCTTTGCTTGACACACTTCTCATTTCTTGGTGCAGGACAGTGTTGTGTGATTGCCTGTGGGAGTGCCAGCATGATGCTCTTGCTGGAAGGTCTTTGGTCTCCAAATCAAATCAGCTGTCCATAGTCGGATAGGTTCATACCTAGTTCTTTCCAGGTTATGACATGGTCACAGGAATCATCAGAGCTCTTATTTCACTTGATTACCTATTGAATTTCAGGCATTAGGGAAAGCAAGTGTTCCTTGAAGTCTGCTGGGAGGCCTTGGATGAAGGGTTTCAGCTTCTTTGGCTTAATCAGGGCATCCATAGGACAAGTATAAAGTCTCTTTTCATGCATGGCTTGGATACTTCTAATACTTTGGATACTGGGATACAACTGCTTTAGAAAGTTCAGTAGAGTCTCTCACCCAGACTATAATAGGTTCCCCTTTCTCAGCCATTTCCTTTTGTCCAGCCCAGTAAGCTACTCTTGCAGTCAGGGAGTAATTCCCATTGGGCCCAGAATCTAAAAACATATCAGGACCTCAGTATGGAGCAGCTTCTTCAGCACTAAGGAAAACACGATCACTCCCAGCGGCTGAGACTCTGAACAGAAAGTCCATAAGGGGATTCACCTGATTTGCAGCAATAAGATTCCTGGAAGCCCTTCAGCTACTCTGCTGTGTATGGGCAAATCTTTTTAACTGTAGTCCTTTGGCCATGACGATTGGTAGTGGTTTTTTGTCGGATCACAGGATGGACTATTCTCTGTGGGAGGAAGTCCTCATCACTGCTGCTGTCTGTATCACTGAACAGAGGAACACTTTTTGCTGATCTGGGGCTTGCGTTTTTTCAGTGATGAGCAGGAGATGTAGGCATGTGCTGTCCAGTCAGACTTGCCATTTTCTGATGGCGGTGCTGTCCGGTCAGGCTGGCATCTTGTGGGGCCACTGGATCTTGTGGGGCCTGAGGGATGGCCAAGGGCTCAGGCCCAGCCAACATGGATTTAGAAAGGGCAGATCCTGCCTCTCCAACCTGATCTCCTTCTATGATCAGGTGACCCGCCTGGTGGATGTGGGGAGGCCTGTGGATGTGGTCTACCTGGACTTCAGCAAGGCCTTTGACACTGTCCCCCACAGCAAACTGCTGGCTAAGCTGTCAGCTCATGGCTTGGATGGCAACACTCTGTGCTGGGTTAGGAACTGGCTGGAGGGCCGAGCCCAGNACCTTATTGCTGTCTACAACTACCTTAAGGGTGGTTGTGGCCAGCAGGAGGTTGCTTTCTTCTCTCAGGCAACCAGCACCAGAACAAGAGGACACAGTCTCAAGCTGTGCCCGGGGAGGTTTAGGCTCGAGGTGAGGAGAAAGTTCTTCACTGAGAGAGTCATTCCCCACTGGAATGGGCTGCCCAGGGAGGTGGTTGAGTCACCGTCCCTGGAGGTGTTCAAGGCACGTTTGGACGTGGCACTTGGTGCCATGGTCTAGTCTTGAGGTCTGTGGTGGTGGGTTGGACTTGATGATCTTTGAGGTCTCTTCCAACCTTGCTATACTGTGATACTGTGATACTGTGGATCAGCCTGGGCTTGGTTGCTGCTCTGGCAGACCAACTGGGTTTGCACAGCACATACAGTCTGTGTGGTCGAGTTAAAATATGCAGCTGGTGGCAAAATGCACATGGTTGCACCCATTGGTGAGGCAGAGCACTACTGCACTTAGGGACTTTGCAAATAATAGGC
>WBNM01016776.1:10329-33275 GCA_013399055.1 Ramphastos sulfuratus | reverse complement strand
CAGCCTGTCCAGGTCCCTCTGGATGGATCCCTGCCCTCTAGCAAGTCGACTGTGTCACACAGCTTGGTGCCATCTGCAGACTTGCTGAGGCTGCACTGATTCCTCTGTCCATGTCACTGACAAAGATGTTAAACAGCACTGGTGCCAGCACTGACCCCTGAGGGAGCCACTTGGCACTGGTCTCCAGGTGGACATTGTGCCCTTGATCACCACTCTCTGCGTGCCACCATCCAGCCAATTCCTTATCCAGCAGTGCTCCACCCATCAAGTCCATGTTTTTCCAGTTTGGTGACCAGGATGTCATGTGGGACAGAGTCAAATGCCTTATCAGGTCCAGGTAGATGACATCAGTTGACCTTCCCTTGTCCACTGTCACTGTCACTGTGACTTCTTCATAAAAAGCCACCAAATCTGTCAGGCATAATTATCATAATTGCAAGCTGAGGTAGAGAAGTGCATGCTCTTGAGAATAAAAAGAATGTATTATCCAAAAAGGACACTAAATCACAAAATGAGTGTTTAATAGCAGCAGGTTCAGCCATGGAAGAATTATCTCTGCACAGAAAGTTGAGAAGTAAAATATCATGGCCTTAGTATCAGCTCCTCATCCTTGGTACAGTGTCAGCAACTAAGTCCACCTCTACACACAATCCACTTAATTCTCATGGTTAAAATTCCCCAAGGAGAAAGAGCTCCTTTCTTACTAACACTCAAAAGTATTCAATTTCACCCTAGTCCCTAATTCTATAATTGCAAATGTGTGGAGAACAGCTAAGTTACTTTGAAAGAGCTGCAACCAAGGCTGGATGTTGTAATGGCCTTATGTAGCAGTTATGTGTGAAATAGGACTCATACTCAAGAAGAAGATGGCATAAAAACATGTAACACTTAAAATATTTCAATGTTTTGCATATTCAGAGCAGTGTATAGAAACAAAAAAAAATCATTCACTGAGACTAATTGATGCTGCTGTATTAGTATAGATTCTGTCAAGAGAGAAAGAAGAAAATATCATGATTTAAATCATAATTCAGGGTACATATTTGGCACAAACCTGAGTGAACAATAGTGAAATTAATTCTCCATTGAATGCATATGCTAGGGCATGCGCATTTTAAAGCTGTCTTAATAAAAAAAGAAACCAAACCAAATCCAAACAAACCAAAAAATAAAGGAAAACCAAACCAACAAAGGAAACCAAAGGAAAACAATACCAACAAAACCCAAAACCCAGAAACTTGAGGAAGTTTCTGCTGTCAGATTCCATGCTGTAATTGAATGACCTGTTCTGGCAAAGGAGAAATTTTTCTTGCACTGTGGCAGAGAGGCTACAGTCTGCCTTGGCTTTGGATAAGGTGAGGATGTTATCCCTGCCCTAAAATAAACCATCAAAACAGAAACAAACAAATTCTGCCCAGACTGTGAGCACATGGAATTCATAATCACAATAAAATCTTAAAATCAAACTAGTGTGATGCCAGCAAAGTCACTGAATTTAATACGAAAACTAGTGCTGGAGACAGCAGTCAGACCAAAACTCACTGACCACAGTACATTGCATCAACTGCAGTGGCAGCACAGGATTTCCTTGCAGACAATAGTAACGCAGCTGCCGATAAAATTATTTCACTTCACAGAATTAACATCTCAGGAGGTTACTGAGGTAAATGTAAACTACAGGAACAGCTGTAATATGGAAGAAAATATCTTTCTTAATGCCATTTTACTTCACACCATGGGACAATCAGACCCGTGCTCAAAAGAGACAGAGCAAGCAGTATTCAGGAAAGGCAGCACGGCTGTTTGAGACCTGCTTTGTACATACTACAAACCCTGCTGTATGTGAAAGAAAATCACACCAAGCTCAAAGTCTCTAGGCTACTTGATATAGCCTCCTTTCCCTGAAAACTTCTGCCAGTATCATACTTTAAATCATCTTCCTACATACATCCACGGCTACCACGTATTCTCTGTAGAAAGGGTGTAGCTGGCTCATGAACAGGACACTGGCCAGTGGATGTATTTTCTCTTTACTGGTCCTCTGCCAGTTGTACGTTCACCTTGCAACAAATAGAATGACAAAGTGCAAAACCCCTCCTGCCCTCGGAGCAACTCAGTGTAAGGGTGCAGGATCTTTCGCTCTCACTAGTGATGTAGGAGGTAATTCCAGACACCTTCAACCAGGACACAAGTCTGCCCTTGGAAAACAGTCAAGTCCTAAGCCCACAAAAGTGCATTGTGCTTTATGGTTGCTTTCAGTGGAGACTGAGGCTTCAGTTTTTACTGTAAGGTAATCTGTTATCCTTTGTAAATAGAAATGCAGTATCAGGATTTAATCTTCAGACAGTAACAGTCACATCTTTTTTTCTTGTATGTCCCACTCTGCAAGTTTGCCCTTTCAACTAGCTCTCCTATTTCTGCCGTGCTTTTTTCCTTCTGTGGTTTTAAGGCTCCGTTTTGTCAAATAGGAAGCTTCTTATGCTACCACTGCACAAGACACTACACTCTGTGTTATTAACTATTGTTCAATTTTTACATGCGCAAAATTAAGCAATGTATCATGGACAGAGAAATGGAGTGCACACTCAGCAAGTTTGCAGATGACACCAAGCTGTGCAGCACAGTCGACTTGCTAGAGGGCAGGGATACATCCAGAGGCACCTGGACAGGCTGCAGAGGTGTGCCCAGGCCAACCTCATGAAATCCAACAAGGCCAAGTGTAAGGTCCTGCACCTGGGTAGGCACAGTCCCAAGCACAACTCCAGGCTGGGTGGGGGATNGGTCCCTTCCAACCTTACCATTATATGATTCTTTGAAACAAACAAACCTTAATGCCTGTAAAATTGCTTTTAATGCAATGGATTTCTAGAAAATCACCCCACATGTTCAAATCATGAAAATAAAATACAGAAAACCAAGATGCATACAATAGCCAATATACTAAGCCTGTGCACTAATGTATGCACTGCAATAGTCTGCAAAATATGATCATTTCTCTAAACTTTTTTAAAATCAGTGCTCCTTACTTGGCAGTTCCTTGACTGTAAATGTGCAAAATCAAAGTGTTGTCTTCTTAAGGACTGAGTAGAGAAGGATGTTGTACCAAACTATATTGGTATGCAATTCCAGTAGAGCAAAATAAATCCTAGTTGTTGAGGTTGTTGTAGGAACAAGTACCAAACAAATCATATAAAAAATCTATGATGCAATTAGATGAAAATGCAATTATTTAGAGACTTGCAACATGATATTGAAGTACATATTTTAAAAAAAAAAGAAAAGGGGGGGGGGAGATAATGTTTGGAAATAATTAGATTTTAGTAGTTGTTTTTTTCTTTTAAGTGACAGTTTCTATGCTGTGTTCTTTGAGTGACAAATAGTGGATTATAGGGACATTTTGTCTAAGTAATACAAAACAGTTTCTAAATCCCAGATTTTTAAAAGCAGGTTTACAACTCAAAATGGAAAACAAAAGTAAATGTCAATGGACAATTCTACCAAGAAGGTTTTGTTAGTTAATTCCTTCAGGAATATTTATTCTGTGTGTATGTGTTTCTCTTTTCCTCCAGAGATATAGATGATGTACAGCAAGAGTTCCCTAAGTGTTTCAGAGGACAGTGCTAATAGCTAGAAGCCCAGGAGTTTACATGGAATAGAGAACTTGTCCTATCCCTGGAGTTTTTTTGAGTGTAATTGATATATAATGCTTCATTCTTGTTCTGGTGATGTGGAAGAAATATGAAGATACAATAGCTCTTTGGCCTTCTGGAAGAGCAACCAACAAAGCAAACAGGTAACTTATTTTTGTTACTTTTGCTTTATTGTGGAGATATTTTTTTTCACCCTTATCTTTTCTGTGAAGAACCCCTTAAAATCCCCTGACATGCAGAATCAGAACACATCTACAGTCCCATGAACGGTCCCTCACACTTTCAGCTTGCTTTATAACCAGCTGCAATCCAGATGCCATGTGACTGCATGAGTGTAATGCCAAGTTTGGGCTATAAATCCTGCCTTCCCAAGAGCAGGCATGCAGCTGTCTGCACCATGCATGAGCGTCCTTGATGTCTCAAGACTAGCTCACCAGCACACCAAGGACACTGAGGGGTCCAGTGAGTGTCAGCACAGACAGACTTGCTAAGGGACCTAACATCAGAGGCAGGCTTAACATGTTACAAATTGTGCAGTGACATTGTGTGCCTCCAACTGCAGACATTCCCTGGACACAAATGCCCCTGAATGCATAGCCTGAGCAATCCTGCTAGGCCCAGGACGAGATGTGATGTGTTCACCACATGAGGTGGCAGAGGAGAGACTGTTACTTTGCTAACACCTCTGGGATATGTTTAAGCACAGGACTTGGCACTTCAGCTTCATGCATATCCTGGGCATCCTTGTATCCCATGGCTAGGTCATGTCTGGGCTTACAGTTCTTTTAAGCAAAGAAGTTTATTTAAGTTACAAAGCCCAGACCTTCTATAATTATCCTTAAGAGTGCCAGTTCTGTATACATTAAGTCCAGAAATATTAATGGCATCCCAGGCTGAACCTGAGTGTGTTTGAACATTTAGTTAATTGGAATACTTGGTGTCCTTCTGCTCTGGATCTCACAGGCACGCAGTACTCTACCACAGCCACATCAGCTTGTTCATTCCAGTACAACTTTCTTTCCAGTTTTGCAAGGTAAACTTCAGTGGTTAGGCTTATTTCTTTAATGCTAACCTTCATATTCAGTACAGTTATTTTCTTCCACTGATTAGAGAGACAAGTGGCACAACTGGCTCTCTGCCTTCTGTGGGCCCATACTTGGTATCTGCCATAGCTCTGTCCCTTGCCACTAGCATGCACCGGTGCTATTATGGAAAATCCCTAACACTTTTCAGCTTCAATAAGGCTGTGATCAATCCATGTGCTCCACTAGAAAAGCATTTAAACATTTCATTACCTTGTTAGCAGACACCACATAATCACACTTTTATCAGAAGAGTATAAAACATTATTAGCATGGCTAATCTAAGACACAGTACTTTTGCTGCATAATGTTATGTCTAATAGATGTGCAGCTGCCTCAGACCAAAGCTTGCAGTTATTTAGTTTTTGAGAGCTGCTTTAGACTGACAATAATGAGTTCAGAAAGATGTTTTCAACTGTTCCCCAAAGACATTTGACCTGCCAAGATCAAATAAAACTCTGTCATAATATAGCCACAATAGATTAAACATGTTCTTTAGGTTTAAATCTTTTTTTTTTCTGGAACTGACATTGTAATCTGCAAGCCAGAAAGCTGTATGAAGACCATACACTGAAATATTCCCAATAGGAAAGTGAAGAAAAATATGCCAAAAACTCACTGAAGACTATTGCAATCTCACGGTCCTGAAACAAGTATTTCCCTCAGAAGTCAAATCGCTAAGCAGTAGTGGTACGGTTATTCTGCTTTTTAGTTACAGCTGTGCTTCATTGCCTTTATAATTGTAGAACACGAAAAGAAAGGAAGAAGGGAAGGCATTAAAGTAAGTGAATGTTTTTGATGGGGTCTTTTTCTGTCTCAAGCGTAGGAGGTGAGAAAACATCAGAACTTTGGGTGCAGTAAGAGCAGCTAACGACACTCAACTGGATGTGAAATGTCCTTTAGGGGGAGGGTGGAAATACGGCCAGGGCAAACTGTTTTATGGACAGATGGGCAAAAATTTCTTGGAAAAAATCCATGACAGCAGAGCTGTGCTTTAAAAATAGTGATAGTGGGGTTTATTCTTCATTTTAACTTTAGCTCTTTCTCTATTCAGAGTTTGTCACAGCAGAAAACTCATGGGGAATAGTGACTTCAGTGCACAGGAAGGTAGAAGCAGGTTCTCTGTGCTTTTTCAGTGTCTGCCGAGGTGACCAGGGATATTCCTTTGGATTCACAAAACTTCCATGAATCCTCAATGAAAATATGGTGTTTTCCCACAGAAGTAAATCATACTTCTGCCTTATCATAGACATTGATTTATTCACAGCAAATGAACATCTCCATCTCTCTGTCAGCAGCATCACAAAGAGCTTCAAAGTTTCTCTGAGATGCTCCTTTCTCCTGTCTTTGTATGATGAAGGACATTGAATTTTGAAGGACATTTGCATTTCTGCATATCCCCCCATTATCACAAATTCAGTGGACTGTCATTATTATTCTAGTGCTTCTTTTTGCACAGGTAAATCATGTTTATGTGGCTGTGATATTTGTATGAATATGCTGTCCATCTGTCTCCCAGGTTTCCCCTAATAGTACCCAAATCTCTTTACCAGTTTCAGCTGAATTTAAGAGAAAGTTAGCAGAGAGAGATATGCTATTACTGTCTCTGCTGACAGAGTTTATTCCTACTGGGCAGGGCAGGCCTAAAAGCTAACCACTCCATGAGCCCCTCAAGCATGGCATGAGGTTCCTAATCTGTCAGTGCAGACCTGATCAACTTGATCTAGTGTGAGGTGTCCCTGCCCATGGCAGGGGGGGTGGAACTAGATGATCCTTGAGGTCCCTTCCAACCTTGACAATTCTATGGTTCTATAATTCTATGGTTCTACATGCTGCCTGCTACTAGGCCAGCAGGTTGGAGGTGGGAGAGGTTGATGAGGACATTGGGTTGTAATGGGGGATGTAGGGGGCTGTGGGGCCAAAGAAGTGCAGAGCCACACCTGTAGTTGTTTAAGAAGGAGGGAGAATAGGGAACTGGGTAAAACTGATGGAAACCAGTAATGTACAAAGCACAGACAGAGAGATGTGGCAGGGACAGTTAGAAGAAACCAGAGGGATTACAGAAGGGCAGGCATTGTGCAGGCTACAAGTCATGAATCCACAGAAATCTTCAATTCTTTACTCAGGGAAAATCTTGTTGTGAACACTCTTGATAGGATATTTGGTGTAAATCTGCTTACATTGGCACCATACCAAAACTGTGGTTTTGCTGGTATTCTCTGAATCCAAGGGTATGCTGACCTTCTGTTTCCCTTCTTTTCCTTTGTACAAATTCAGATGTACCAACACTCCAGTTTATGGGAAAAACATTGGTCTTTTTAGTAAAACAAGAAATTTTAGCATAGAAATGGTTTCCAAACAAACCTCTTACAGTATTTTCTGATAAATCCTGCTTCTTTTCAGCTAGTACTACCTTCTCACCATTTTTCTGGACATCCAAATAATTTATTTTTTTCTTTAATTAACAATACATTTAGGATTTTGTCTCGGTATCTTTTTTCTTTTTTTTTTAAGTTATGATATTATAAGCAAAGTTCAAAGTACTTATTTTTAAATGATTGCTCTTGTCAGAGGAGGGCAGAACTTCTGTTTTCAGCTCTGTCAATGATTCTTCATGGGACCTAGCCATTTCAATTTCATGCTTTCTCAGTTTAACCCATCTGTAAAATGAATGCAATGAGCAAGTTCGAGAAGTTGTTGGGAGGCTTCTTTAATGTCTGACAAGTATTTTGATGTCAACCCACAATTGCCTGCATAGCCAGAGTAGTGTTATTTTAAGTGCTTTTTAATTCCCATTTCCATTGCTCAGACCAATCTTGTTTTCCTGTTTTTTTTTCTGAAGCCTTGTCACAAAATGCTCTGATTTCATCCTGTGGAATCTGTGGAATTTGTGCTAGATAGGGACCAGAAATGGGCTTGTCTTTAAAAGCACAGATATCAAATTATCAATTTTCTAAAGATGTATCTCTTTCTCAATTAACTTTTTTTCTGGCATCTTACCAGATTTTAGTACTGTAGAATTTAAAGAATCTAGAATTCACATTTTCCATGTACATGAGGTTCATTTAATTAAATGGAAAATATGCTGCCTTTACTATTTTTATTTCCAAAAAATAATGCTTCTCTACTTCAAGTTTTAAAAACTGCATGAAAAGCAGTCTTAAGGTGAATCAAAACCACATTCATCTTCCAGGCAGAGTACTTCAGAGACCATAACCTTTTCCTGTGCAACTTCAGCTCTGTATTAGCTACTGCAATTGATCCATCTTTATTAAAACAAATTTGAAATAAAAACCAAACCATACAGTGTAATTTTGTTGTGCATAAGGTAAATTCACATCCTGACACAAAGAATGAAAGTAATTTTCCTGACATTCAACACAAGAACTATCCCTGGCTAATACTAAATCTGTGGCTACCAAAATCAAGAAAATACGAAGCTAATGTTGACATTTTCTCCTCGGTACTTTTCAATACAGTATTCTTCTAGGAAATTATTCTTTGATTTCAATAAAAAGCAGACTTCCAGGTGTCAGGGTGAACTAAGACCTAAAACATGCAATGAGAACAACTGCTTATTTCTTTCCGTGCAAGTCAGACTGCAGGTTACGACCATGAGTCTTATCAGAATAGAGGTTTTGTCAGTTAAAAGCACAGCTGAGATGGATCAAATTAGAGGACTTTGATTTAAGGTATTAATAAAGTGGTGGGAAACACAGGCCCTTTCCTCCAGATCTGGGAGTTCTAATTCCTTTGGGAGCAAGGCATTTGGTATTTCTTACTAGCTCTTTGCACAATATGCTATCTTTAATGAATCCTATCTTATGTCTCAAAAGCTAATACAGTACTAAGGTACTTGATATGTATTGCACAGTCCCCTTAGACAAGATGCCATACAACTACTTTTCATTTTGTTTGATTTTGCCCATTGAGACAAATGGAAGAAGAAAACAGGAGACTAATGCTGAAAATGCTCTTTAGTATCCTTTAGGTACTGTCTCCTCCCTTTTCAAGATGTCAGCTTCTAACTCAAATTGCCCATGCTGCCAGCCATCACAGATTACTTGTTAATATTTCTAACATCTCTGGGCTTTCAACAACAGTACATCATTTACACACTGCAAGTACCAGCCAAATACCCTATTTTTCCTACCACAGTTCACTGCAAGTTCCAGATGTTCTACCTAAACTTTGATAACAATAGGACTCAGGTTAACTAGTGTGCTAGGCCCACTCATTATTTGTTTTTCTGCTATAGTTAAATTTCTTTGGTGCAGAGAGGCTATCTCCGCTTCTTCAGCATGTAACAAGATAAGGGCCTACTGATCGACTTATGTGTTCTCAATCTTAAGGCTTAACAACACTAAATCTTACTCTGACATCCTCTAAGAAATCTCTCAAAACCATCAGGACCAACTACAATACTCGTGTTCACACGTGAGGACTTGGAGAGGATTACCTATACGCAACTTCTAAGTCTTCAGTGCTCTCCTTATTTCTGCAAGCACTTCCCTTTTGCTCAAGCAGAGAGCCATGATGCTGGAACTGCACTGTTCCAGGGTACAAACCATATTAATCACCATATCAGAGTGTGGGAGAGATGCATGTCTGTACTAGCTTGTGCATACTTAACCCCGAACATTTAACCAAAACATCTCTTAGGTAAATCCATTTTTACTGCTGGCCATAGACATAGCTGCAAAGACCATGACTGTACTGTGTAGCTCAGTTCCTGCCTCAGATTTAAACCATGGTTAAAGATTTCACACATGAGGTGCTCTCTGTATTTTAAGGAAGAAAGAGTGCTGTAAACACACTTTGCCACTCACAAAATAGCAGACTTGATCCAAGAAGCACCTTCTTATTTCAATTAGAAGCTTAAAGCTGTAGGCTAGACCAAAGCACTCTGTAACTTGGATGTAAATGAACCAAATTCCAGGCCATGTAAGATATAAATTGGAGCAGAGATCTGAAGATTTCTTCCAAGAAAATGTTTTAACCACCAGTCTATCAAGCATTTGAGGGAACGCTGTCTCTCCTGTTAAAGCTGTTGTGCTACCAGAGAGAATGAGAACTATGTGAATAACTGATTTGGGATGGTTTGCTCAACTGAAAGACCACCAGACTGAAGTTAGATAATTACCTATTTTTGCATAGATAATTAAATATCCACTGAAGCAGAAGCTTGAACATAACCTCCCTTTATTTCAGAGAGATGTCTGCTGACTAAGCCATTTGCCAGAACAGCAAATACACCATGCACTCCTTTCCCCTCCTATTCCAGCTGCATTTTATGTGAGAAAGGCTTGGCCACCCACCTACTTGTAGGAAAGGATTAATGGCTGCAAATGCCTAGAAAAGACAGACACCTGCCTTTGAATTAGCTGCCTAAACCTCTTCAAGAGATAGAGTAGGATGAAAGGCTTCCCACATGCTCACCCTCTCTAGTTGTCCCCTTAATGTCCCTGTTTAACATTCCTGTCCTTTCCTTGCATACTGGGAAGACATCCCTAGCTGCACATCAGGACTGAGAATTCTGCCATTTGGGACAGCAGCTAAAAGATAGGCACCACAACATGAACCTAATGAGCTTGATGTTGCCCTCAGAAGCTCCCCAGCAGTGCAAATTTCCCAACTCTTTTTATCTAGGTTGTGTGAACTGCAGCATACAAATGAGAAGACTTTGACTACTTCCAAAGTAGTAATATTGAATAATAGTAACATGTTGCTCCAAAGCTCTACTCTGGATAGGTACTTTAAAATAACTCCTCGTCCTGTCATTACAAGTCCTTGTCAATAGTCCCTCCCCAGCCTTCCTGTAGGCCCCCGTCAGATACTGGAAGGCCATTCCAAGGTCTCCTCAAAGCCTTCTCTTCTCCAGGCTGCAGAGCCCCAACTCTCTCAGTCTGTCCTCACAGAAGAGCTGTTGCAACCCTCTGAGCATCCTCGTGGCCTCCTCTGGACTCGCTCCAACAGTTCTATGTCTTTCCTGTGCTGGGGGCTCCAGAACTGCACACAGTGGGGTCTGAAGAGAGCAGAACAAAGGGGCAGAATCCCCTCCCTTGCCCTGCTGGCCACACTGCTCTTGCTGCAGCCCAGCACATGGTTGCTGTCTGGGCTGCATGCACATACTTCTGTAATAATACCATGTTGTTGTCATTTTTTCTTTTAAAAGTATAACTAATCCTTAAGAATTCATTGTAACAGGTGTCCCAAACAGAAAATGCATTTATTATTGATTGTCTTGAACCACCAAAAAAAAAGCATATTTATAATGCAATATGACATTTACTATCCATCGTTTTTACTGCACATTGTTTCATGGACAATCAGCAGACCAGGCACAGTACAAGCCACAGTTGCTGCATCTACACCCAATTTGAAGGTTCAGCTGGGGAGCAGAAGTCTACTGCAGGATGTGAGCCACCAGATTCCATCCCGTACACAGACACAGTCAGTCTACGCACTGACTGCAAGCTGCCCATCTGGGACTACCTAGCACCCAACTCATCCACAAGATCTGGCACTTTCCAGAGGACATTTCCAACTGTACACCTGCCTCACAGAACTTGCTTTCATTTGCTCTAAGTCTGGTCTTGAAAATGGCTACTCCTGCCTTGCAAAAATGAACCTAGAATACCTTACAGAAAGATAACCTTAGTCATGAAAACACGATGGCATGATTCCTGCCTCTGACAAGGACAAAAATCACACATATACACACAGCCAGTGCCACAGTACAGCACTAAGAATCCAATGCAGTTACACACAGGAGTCCATTTGCCTCTACCAGAATGCAGCAGTGGGACCTGGGCCTGTGACAATTTTGTGCTGGTGTGTAGATCAGAATGAATGTAGGAGAGCTAGATAAAGGAAAAGGGAATGCCACACTGACACTAAACCTTATAGTTTTACACATCAAGACAGGGAAGCTATCTTTCAGGTGATCCATCTAATTTCCAAGGGGAGAGAAAGCTAACCTTAGAGTGTTTGTTTTTCAGTAGTAGTAAATCCACACATGTGACTAAACAGAACACAGCTGATCTTTGACATTTTCTTTCTCAGAGATACCAGGTTGTACCATCTTAGTTCTTCCCTAAAATACTTCTTTGTCTGCATGAAACAAACTACTGAATTCTGAATGACTTTATAAATGATTTCCAGACAACTTAAATCTATTAACTTGACAAACAAATATTAATGATCACAGGAACATGTCCCATGAACTGAATCAGAGGAACCAAGAAGTGTTGAGAACCTCCTGAAAGGCATTTGGATCTGTACAGATCCAGACCATTACAGTAGCAGCCTGGACCTCATGTCCTACTGAATTAACTGTGTTCAACAGCACCCAAAGAGATTAATGATTAAAACATACAGTTCCTTCTGTGATGTATGTGGCAAATACCCAGGTGCAGCCATTTGTATACTTTTATCACTGTGCTAAAATGGTGTGATTGTATTACTGTGATATTTAATGTTGCTGGTTTTTTTTAAAGGGCAGAAACCCTCTAATTTTCTAGCAAAAATACTGTTTTCAAATATGAAGAGATATAAAATGAGACCTTATCCCTTATTCATGAGAGACAGATGTTATTTTTGGCTGCACAGCTTAATGAATACCATATTATGCTCTTTTTAACCTTACACCAGAAATAACATACTTCTAGCATTCATGAACTTAAAGCCATTATCAGTAAAAGCTTCTATTAACATCCAGAACTTTTCTCAGTTCTCACTGCAAAAGATTTAAGCTGTCAGTGACAGTCCCTATTATGGAAGGATTTTAGGGTTTTTTTACCCATCAAAAGATATTAATGCAAAAAATATAATCCTCAGCAGTCAGATAGCTGAATCTGAAAAGACTAATATTTTCCTGTTGTCTTCTTTACAGTATTTAATTTACATATATGATGCTTTGCTCTATTTTGTATTTGTGTTTTGTTTTCTGGCCTTCTGCAAACAAAAACACTGCATCCTTTTAAAACTGCTTCAGTTTATTTTCACTGAGTTGGAAAGATGCCTGCCAGAAAGTATGAGCTGAAACTAATTACCATCAGTACAAAATCTCCAAGCTGAACTGGGATGCTGACAAAAATGCAACTAGAAAATGAATAAAATGTTTCTTGGGAAGCAGACATCAATTTCAGCAGCCAGCCACTATAATGATAAATAAAACCCTAAATACAAGCAGCTATTATTAGCATTTCATTTTCATATGGATAACTTTCTTCATAGAATAAAGGTTGTGGATCATTCAAAGTGCTTGATTTAAGCCAACTACAAAAGATTTTGCAATGTCTGCATGGCAATTGTGTCAGTATGTGCTATGTAGGATTTTTCCTACTCCATCTGATAAGATGGCTTGAAACAAATGAGACTGTTCCTAGAAAGTCTCTTAAAATCTAAAAACTTGGGCATCTGTCGAAGTGAGGATGTCTCCTAAAGAGGTAGGCACAAAACCAACCTGAGGTTCCGAGACCTGAGGTACAAATAAACAAAGTTTAGGAGTTAAGGCATGGATGCAGTAAGATACCATTACTATCTTACCACAAGCTCAGGCTGTATAAACTAATTCTCTTCAAAGGTAGGTGCAAAAGGGTCCAAATTATTACCTATGTTCTCATGGACACAAGGAGCCATTTATAGCAGTTGGACATCTTTCAGCTACAGCAAACTGCTACTCTAGTCTTTACATAAGAACTCGCCAACCAGAGCACTGAAATCAAAAGCTGATCCTGAAGTTTTACTAAGGAAATATCAAACTGATGAGAGACAAGGAGCAAGATTAAACCAAAACAACAAACATATGATTAGACTGTGTTTCATATTGCACAACTGGACTGAGGGAAAGCATCAACACTTCCACGGCAGCAGGGAAAGACAAACTTCTGGCACCCCATTTCTCCTCATTATTAGCCTGGCCACACCACCAGTGAGGCAGCAACAAAGCAAAGGAGATGTGACTAGAGCAGACCATGTCATTACAGTTACCACAGAAGGCAACACTCTCATTTAAATAACAAAAATGTGCCCAACAACACACTTCCCAGGGCAAATGGAACTTCTAGTTGTGTGGAACACAGCCAGTAACAAAGACCCACAACAGTCCACACATGATAAATTCCAGGAATGGAAAGCCTCCTGCACAAATGCAGAGGGCGTGCCATATTTCTCCTGGGCACCTCACTGTTCTTGCAAGGGGTTTTCTCAACAAAACAACGGCCATGACCCCAGTCAAAAGTTCTTCCAACTCTGTATCTTATCTCTAGTGGTCACCTTGAAATCTATCAAAATAAATACCAGCCATTATTTGCACTTGCCATATATATTGTTAGTGGGAAAAGGGAGTCCAATGTAAAGTCTCACCTTTAGGGCATTCACATATTTAGCATAATTGACTGGCAAAAGAACATATGCCTGAACACATAAGTGAAACCCAGCAAGAGAAAGTAATGTATTATTGGCAGCAACAATAGGAGCTCACTGCTTAGAGCTGTAGTAAAGTGGCTTTAATGCAGCTGAACAAAAGACAATTTACGGTGTTTAGACTACACCAGTACTGACACTGACGAATACTCTGAGCAGGCCAAAAAAACACTCAGAACTTCTAGGCATATTTAAATATGTCTCCACATGCATGTGAATGACTGTGAATGTTTTATTGTAATTCTTCCCTTTCCTTTTTAATATTTCACACATAATATGATTCAACTTCCAGATCACTGACCTAGAAATTTAAATAATAAAATGCATCCAAATGGTTTGAAGTCATAGATGTCAATGAAAAGTGCTCATAAAATGCCTTCAACTTTTACTATTGTTTGTATTTCGTTATCTCAAAAAACATCAAACTGCCTCTTTCAGATGTCTTGAGACTTCCTTGTGTTTCCTGCACTCAGCTCCTTATGGTGAAGTTTTATTAAAAAAAAAAAAAAATTTTTACAGTTCCATAAAATTAGATGAGAGTCAGAAATATAGGGTTAGGGTATGGTGATACAGAAAGGTTTAAATCTTGTAAATTATTTTCCATGGGACAGCACTGCCAAGAAAAAGTAAGATACTGAACAGAGAACAGCAGCATTGTTCCTTCACAGTGCTGATTTGCATCAGACAAACATTTGTAGCCTCTTTTTTTTCCCCCTCTTAAATACTTTCCTTTTATACAAATGTTCAGAATGTTTAAGGGAAAAATGCAAGGTGTGGGAGCCAAAACACTGTCTGGAGAGCTGACAGTTCCTTAAGCCATTTCATCACACTGTCTCCACTTGGGAGACTTGGGATAAAATTCTTCCCTGGTTGACTGAGATGATGCAAGGATTAATCTATCAGCATTTTAAGTATTTTTAAAAGGACAAGTTCCATATAGATTACACCCCTGCAGAAGTCCTGCTCCTGGGCTCCTTGGGCTATAGTCTAATAGGGTTGGTCTGCAAACTTAGATGGCTGCATATCAGCAAGCCCTATAGTGTGATGACAAAACCTGTNTCACCAGCCTCATTGCCCTTCTATAAAGCAGCAGGAGCCCTATGACACCAAGGCCAGAATGTTAATGGATGGGAGAACAGCTTCAGGACATACAGGTACTGCCTGTAGTTAAGCATGCAATTCTCAGTCATTTCAGGAAAATGAATTATGCCTACATGATTCAACAGAGAAGCAGGTAGAGGGCTTCACATTAGAGACAAGCATGCTAGGATATACCTAAAGAACCAGGCAAGGCTATGCAGAAAGCGTATCTTGGACCCTCAAAACAGATGTATAATTTGTCTGGCTGTAAGGCTCAAATCTAAACAACACTGCATCAAGGCAACGATTTTGCTTCTGATTGCAAAGTATTTTTAATCACAGAATAGAATACTTATTTCATTGCCTGAGGACACACAAACTTCCCAACATTTCTAAGCAGATTCACCTGCCCAGTTTTTCGCTCAGTAGTTCCAGGGCCCCACTAATGCCACTGTGTGAAATAGCCAAGTGTTTCACTAATGCAAAATAGCTGAGCCCATGCCTGAGGCAGGAAGGAGAGGTAAGGATGGAAGACTCCAAATAAAAAAGGGGAAAGCCAAGTCAGTTTTAGGATCTAATAGGAATTATACCTGCATCTTTGGAGAAATACTCATTAAGCCCAGAAGCTGTCCTTGATGGATGGACAGCTATTCTAGCTGGAAATGCATCTGGCAACAGCAGTTTCATAACCTCCCTTGGCAGCTGTCTGGTTTTTTTCACTCCTCAAAAAAATCCTCCGTGCTCAATTTATATTTCCATTCCTGCTCCATCCATAACTACTTCTACCAACCTGAACAATTATTCTGCTGCTCCTTGTACGGGCGTTTTGATGTGAGATAGTCAGGTCCCATGTTCCCATCAGTCATCTCTGCATTACATATTCTTCACTTCTAAAACACCTATCACATTAGCTGCTCTTCTTTAATCTCTATTCATCTTGTCTTGGCCTTTTTCAAAGCATGCTGCCCTGAACTGAACACAGTACTACAAATCATATGTTAACTACAGTAAGCTAAGAACACTTGCCTCACATAAAATACCCTTGGTAGTTCAATGAAATACAGTAGTACCTATTTTGCCCAGCACTGCACTTTTTACTAATTCAAATCACCATTGATAATAATCTCCAGATACTCCTCCAGATACAGATTATATACTGTCCTTAAAGGCTTCCCACATTCTATATTTATTGTTATGTGAACCATGATATGTTTGCATTTGAAACTTTGCTTGATTGATTTCAATCTTGTTCTACAGATATCACCCATGCAGTAATTTTAAGCCCTTTTCTCCAAAACATTTATGACTCTTCTCAGACTAATTTTATAAGAGGTTAATAATGAAGGTTCTGAGAAATAGTGAATCCTCCTCATGTACAGTCTGCTCATACATCAGCATGTTCTGGCAATGAACAAACAGCAATTATTGATTATATTTGTTTAAACTACTCTTAGCTGGAACAGGCTAGAGATTCACTGTGGCAGCTACACCTCTATCATGTTCCTGAGCTTTTCAGGGGAAAAACTATGCATGGGCGGAAAAAAAAACAGCATGGGCACTTTATTTTTTCCTTCATTGAGATAACCACCAAACACACAATTTAGCTTGTTACACACCTTTCATGACAAACCCACATTGCCTTCTCTTCACTGTCTTATTTTCCTCTGTTAAGATTTCCTTGTGGTCTCTGTGACTGTAGTATTTAAGGACATCAGTGGGGGAGAAGTAACATTTCTTTCTTCTGTCCAATTCAGTAAGAAGTGAGTTACTTAACCCAATGAAGTGTTCCATCCTTTGATTTCTTTCAATATCTTGTCTAGTATGTGCAAAACTACCCCTATATCTGTACACTGCACTGCACAGAGAAGCTTTTGTCCTTAAGTACAGATGCAGAACACAGAATGTGCAGATTTCTTGCAGTCACTAAAGGGTAACTGAGTATGCCATAACTGTAGGGGAAAAAAAATCTCCCTTTACACACTGAATATCTTATGTAGGGAAAAATAAGACTGCACTTAAACACACTTCTGGCTCCTCTCTCCTCGCATTGTAACCACCGACAAGTTAAAAGACTCCACAAAATGAGAAACTTTTGGAAATCACTTATAGTGTTTGGTGGAATATCTGCCAGTAGAAGGGTCCAGCAGAAGGCAGACTTGAAGTAACAACAACTTCTGAAACACTTACTGTGAACATAAATTTTTGTTTATTTCTGGCAGATAAGGCTAACTAAGAAACTGTGCTTAAGAAGCGACAACAGTTCTGCATGCTGTGAGCAACCGAACCACAGCAGAGATGTCTGCTTAAACAGAGTGTAGAAAGGAGGTCAACATATATAAGAGTTACAGGGTCATGTAAACTAGTAGAACAAAATACAGACAAATGAAGAGGAGAAAAGATGACAAGCTGGATTCGTAACACAAGCCAGACCGTTACTAGGATCAAAGCAAAAACCTCTGGTAGAGAGAAGATTGAATCCTTTGACAAAGAACCCTTAACAAAGCAGATGTGATTTGCAGCGTGAACAAAACCATCCACTCTGTAGTGAGGTGGACATGGCTACTGTACAACAGGCATGCAGACAATCACAGACAATGCAGATGAACAGAGTCTGCACACCAAATTAGATGGGTATTCTTGGGCTTTGCTGTGATAGAAAACTAGGTTGCTAACAAGCAACACAGACTCTGGTTTCCCAGACCAGATAGGCATATGATACTCGAGATTGTGCAATATGTTACTCACATCTTCAAAGCAAGCAAGCGCCGAGACTTTTTTTTTTTTCTTGTTGTCCAGGAAGATGTCAGACAGACAGAACACTGGTCATTAGAGACAAGAGAGCTCCAGGATACAAAATAACTCTGGCAAAGTAATTCCCTGTTTTTGAAATGCAGCAATGCTGGTAGCGAAGACACTGGCTCCTTGCATACACATAAACTTCAGTCAGATCACATAAGAACCTAGTCATGCCTGCTGCAGGATGCTGTTTACAAAAGCTAGTAAGAGTGACAATGACTGAATTAATCCTGTATAATGGATTAACTAATTAATCCTGACAAAGCCATCCAAAGGCTGCAACAAGATTAAGTATGCTAGGAAAATGAGTGGGACCACAAATCAGTAAGCCCAAAATGAAGTGTTGCCACTAATTAATACTCGGATGATTAATGAAATATTGAACTATTCAAACCACACTTCTTTAGAAACTTTCCAAAACAAGAGACTTTCGGATTTAAAAAAAAAAAAAAAAAAAAAAAAAAAAAAAAAAAAAAAAAACTTNAAAAAAAAAAGAAAGAAACTATTTCAATTATTTCAGAACACATAACTTCCTTTAAACAGGAACATCAGAGTGACCTCTGGGCATTAGAGCATCCATCAATAAAAGGAGAACCTCAAACTCCACCTCAGATGTTATTTTTTCTTTCCCATTGCACAATATATTGTGTTACCAGCCATACTATAAACTCTCAACTATCAGAAGTTTTGGGTTTGAATGAGAAGCATTCCACTGATGCTTTACACATGAATAAGTAAGTGCATCTCTAAATAAATAATCCTCCAGATGTTACAAAAAGAGTAGATGGTCTGAAGTGGGAGACAGATGAGTGATGATTCAAGATGCTGCAAGGGACATGACAGTGACAAGTATCCACATTATGCAGCCTTAAAAAATAATTAACCTGGATGGAAAAAAAAACAAAATCAGTAAATGTCACAGGTATTTCTGTGACATCCTCAAAATGGCTGAAAGCAAAATCATCCTTCTACCTTCTATCATCTGTGTTATTACTGTTGAACCCACAGTTGCATCAGAGACACAAAACATGAACAGGAAAGATGTGTTTAGTAATCTTGAAAACAGCAGAATCATTTTAAGTCATGGGTCCTTATGTGGTTACTTTGTCAGCATGTTGCCAGTGAGGAAACCTCCATCCTCATCACCTTTGTTTTGTGCTACAAATTTATACCATGGCAGCAGTGTGGGGCTTCTGCTGGCTACCTGAAGTGGTCAGGAAAGAACTACTTTCCCCTTTATTATAAAATTCTACATCTATATTATTTTTCCTTTATTATTCCAAATATTTGAGATCAGTCACATAACAAAAAAGAAAAAAAGAGAGAGAGAGAGACTGAGGTATATACACATGCTAGTGGTACTGATGCCATTCTCTTACCAGATCCAAATTTGCTACAGGGTGTGTGCTTTGTGGTCTCTGATAGACTGAGGCACATAAAGTTAAAATTCCTCTGGACTAACCACTTCAGATGTGGTTCCTCAACCCTGCTTGAAGACAGAATTCAATGATACAATGAGTCTCTTTAATCCATCCTGCATTCTTACGCTCCCGCGCCTGAGGAGAACAGAAGGTTGTTATATGCTGACTTCATTATGGTCAAACAATGTCATTCAAGTAAAGAAAATCTTTAATTTCACAGCTCTACTGAACAGGGGTGGGGCAGCAATGTAATAAGACCCCCAAAAATATGTCCCTTATTGCTGCAAAGGGAAGGCATGTGAAGTTGAGTCAGATCACTCCGTGAAGCGCCTTCACCATCTGTCTTTCACTAACTGGCACAGTCCCTGGGGATAGCAAGTGCAAAGGGCACCTCAGAAGCAACCAGAGTAACCCACCACTGAGTCAAGTCAACAAGCTTTGGTTCAGCTTGTTGACTTGTCTCCTAATCCTTTTTTTACAAGTACATGACTAAGGAAAACACATGTCTTCCTCTGACAGTCTCCAACTTGCTCACTAGCCTGAATTTTGCTACAGCACTGCAGACAGGGAAGGAGAGGGGAATTGTCAGAGAAGAATAATACCAAGGTCAAGGAATATCCTATTACTTTCTTCTATGCTTGTTTTTTATATATCTTTGTTTGGAAAACTAAAGACATAGAAGATATATGGCAGCGAAAAAACAATCTCCGCTCCATCTTCTAGTTCTCCTTCTTAAAGGTTAATTACTTAATGGATGGAATGGAACCTCAAATTCAGATTTAAAAGTGGCTTAAGTCAGAGTGGAGTGACAAGGAGTCACAAGGAGAGACACATAAAATGACTGATATTGGATACTACATGAATTTTAACATTTCCAGAAGTGCAAATGGGTGCATGGACTATTCTGAAAACATGCTCTGAGGTCTTAACAGTGCAAGGACAAAAGAGCAATACCAAAATGACAACACTAGAATGTGAAAGAAGGTCTCCTAGACCACCAAGCCTCAGTAAAACTGCTATGGCTTATAAGGAAGCTGGCAATCAAAGAAGAGCGTCCCAAATTGAAACAAACAAGAAAACCCAAGATAATCCAAAGTAGAGGAAAGAGTTAAACATAGTGGAAATACTACTAAAATAGCCTAGTAGCTACGATACAAAGAGCAACCTGATGGTGCAAACCCAATTTTGAATAACTAGGCCTAGCAGAGTCTATCAGACAGAAAAATCTACTGCTGGTGCAGCTACACAGTACCTTAGAAACCACAGTAATCTGAGCACCTCTCAATACCCATTGCATTGTCCTGCACAGCTATAACCTGAAGATCACTGTGCTGAGCTTCATAAATAGCATTCACCCTAATGAAGAAAATAATAGGAGAACTAGAAAGAAGGCTGGAAAATAATACCAAGTACTTTGTAATGTTGTTTTGTTTTAGTATGACATGTTCCCACCTGGAACAGTGTCTCAGAGACTATCTCTTTGGCTCAAAAAGACAGTCAAGCCTTTTATAGCCTTGGGCTGAAGATAACGAGATCCAGGTGACCTGGGTAACAAAACAAGGCAGACAGTTCATTGCTCTCAAGTTTAATATATGCTTACATATTCCTTTCTTGTTTGGGGTTGGAAAATCTCAGACTAAAATTCCTGTGACATTTACAAACCTTAAAATTGCTTCTAGAAAACTTGCATTTCAGTAATGTTTCAAAACAGTTAATTAAATACTGTTTTACACTAAGATAAACCTGTGACTTCCTTTAGTGATTTTATAATATCCTGCTATGAAAAAATACATGCTGCAAATTGATAACATTTCTCAGTTTGCAAGTAGAGATGACAATGGCTGCTTTTACATTTGAGAAGGTAAATCTCTCGGTAAATAATTATCTGCATTCCTTGTTGAAACGGCAGTGAAGAATCTCTCTACAAAGTGTTTCTAGAACTCAAATTCCCTCTCTCATCTCTGGACCCCCAAAAGCCTAAGAAACACAGGGTCCACCTCGAGAGCACCAGCAGAACTTCCTGACCCAACCTGAGCAGCAGATTTTGTAAATAGGATGTGCTCAAGCAAGACATACCCTTATCAGTACCACAAATGAACAGGGCACAAATGGGGAAAGAGGAAAGAGGCATGGAAGTGTCCTAAGATCTCCAATCCTAGGACTACAATACTGCTTCTGACATGCTGTATCCCAGATTAGCCCATGCCTAATCCAAGAGGCAGTCAGCTATGCCTCACACAGAGCCCTGTATGTGACTGTGTATCAGTACAATAGGTTGGAGCCCAGTACGTGGTGTCAGTGGTGGTTTGCAAAGCTCAGTGCAGTGAGGGAAGTGTCTGCACAGCACTGTCCCTCTCTGTGAGTGACTTCTGTGTTCAGCCAGAGATACTCTGGTTTAGGTTGGATGTTCCTTGCTGCAGCTCATGCCTGCTGGCTCTGGGAAGCCTAGGTGTCACAGAATCACACAAACATTCCAGTTGGAAAAGACCCTCAGGATCACCAAGTCCAACCAATAAGCTTACTCTACAAGGTTCACCCTTAAACCATATCCCCTAAACCATATCCCCAAGCACCACATCCAAATGACTTTTAAACACACCCAGAATTAGGGACTCAACTGCCTCCCTGGATAGCCCATTCCAATACATGACCACTCCTTCCATGGAAAAAAAAAAAAAGTTCCTAATGTCCAGTCTAAACCTACTCAGTTGCCGTTTGAGGCCACTGCCTGTTGTTCTACCACTAATTACTTGTAAGGAGAGACCAGCACCAACCTTTCCACAATGTCCTTTCAGGTAGCTGTAGACAGTGATGAAGTCTCCCTTCAGCCTTCTCTTTTTCTTACTAAACAGTCCCAGTTCTTTCAGTCACTTTTCATAAGATTTATTCTCCAGGTTCTTCCCCAGCTTTGTTGCCTTCCTCCATCATCTCCGCATCTCTCATCTCTCTTGTAGTGAGATGCCCAAAACCGAACACAATACTTGAGGTGTGGCCTCACCAGAGCAGAGTCCAAGGGGACAATCACCTCCCTGCTCCTGCTGGACACAGCATTTCTAATCCCAGCCAGGATGCCATTGGCTTTATTTGCCACCTGAGCACACTGCTTGCTCATAACCATCTGCTTGTCAATTAGAATCCTCAGGTCCCTTTCTGCCAGGCAGCTTTCCAGTCACACTTCCACAGGCCTGTAGCACTGCTTGGGATTATTGTGGTCCAAGTCCAGGACCTGGCATTCAGGCTTGTTGAAGTCCATGCCACTGACGTGCCACTCATCCAATCTATCCAAGTCCCTCTGTAGAGCCTCCCTACCCTCCTGCAGATCAACACTGTCACTCAACTTGGTGTCATCTGCAACCTCACTGCTGACACACTCTGTGTCTGCATCAAGGTCAGCAATAAAGATGTTAAACAGAAGTGGTCCCAGCACTGAGCCCTGAGGGACACCACTTGTGCCTGGCCACCAGCTGGATTTAACTCCATTGACCACC
>WBNM01016772.1:13902-53238 GCA_013399055.1 Ramphastos sulfuratus | reverse complement strand
GGACTAGAAAATTGCTATTCAGTTCCCTAATTCTGCTATTTCTTTATGAACTCATGGCGAGGCCAGCTTGTTCTCCTTTTCTCTTCCCCTAGCCCTGTGTCAGGAGGGAACTGCTTCTATTGGGACAAACATGTAAGGAGCAGGTCTGTTTGGGGGCCTCCAGAAGCTTTTCTTTAGGCCTATGGATGGCAGAAGGGTTGGGAGGGGAGGGAGGATTGGAGCACTGGAGATTTAGTTTTGGGTTGGGGGAAAATTCAAGGGGGTTGCTATGGATGTTGTATCTGCTTTGTAATTTCTTTCTGTATCTCTTCAAATATAATTCTGTTTCCTCTCCAATTCATTTGAAAGCTTCATTCTGGTGGCTCTTTAAAAACCACGACAAATCTCTCTCCTGGTAATCTGCCACTGATTGCTTCCTAAAAACTATTTTGAGCCACCTATTTATCTACATTGTGAACCAAGCTTGTTGTCTACCACAGCACCATATAGACAAACTGAACAGGTATAATTCAGGTATATTGTCTTCAAGATGAGGAAAAAATTGTCTGGACCGTTGTCTTTTCTAAACTAAATTAGTCTATGACAGCCCTCATTTTCCTCAGCTTGTTTAAAGGATGTTACGAAACACAGAAAACCGCCCAACCCAGTAGCCAAATTCTCCTTTAACATCAATAAGGGTTTTTGTGCTGTCTGCTAATTCAGTTACCTTATTAAATACATACTGTTTCTGGAACCTCATATGAGCTGTCTGTTAATCTTCTTGTCTTCCTGGTAGTTTTTATCTATTCTCTGCTACTACTAGAATGGAATAAAACAAAGCAAAACAAATACAATAAAGCTGACTAGCTTACTAGAAGTCTAGTTTCTCCCCTTTCATCTTTATCCTTTAATCTTCCACGTACTCCATAAGTTCTGGATAACAATTGTTAGCTGTCAGCATAATCCTGGACAGCTGTTTGTTCATCTCAAAGATTTTTTTGTCCTTGTCTAGGCTTTTGCTTATACCTGGGAGTATTTTCAAGAACACTGCCCCTGATACATGTCTGTGCTCTCAATATTAGAAGTCAGGCATCATGCCCTTTAAATACAGTGTCCTGGGGCTTTAGCAGGTAAGGGGTGTGGAGGTTTGGGAACTTTGGGAAAATCTACTCTGCTGGTTAAGAAACTCTCAAACTTCCTGGGAAGATGGAGTCTCCATCCCTCTGCATCCTCCTGTGTGCAGAAATACGCCTATCAAATGCATTCTATTCCAGACTGCTGAGATGCTCTCATTTTCTCCCTCAACTACAGAGCTTCTTCCAACATGAGAAATAAGTCAGATGGAGTCAGAAATAGAAGCCCTGAACAGGCAGTATGGAAACTCAGCTCAGTTCTATATGCCTTTCCATGGATAGGGCACCTGACAGGCAGGTCTTCTGTTAAGTTCTTTATGAGATTCAAATCCTTGCCAGAATCTGGGGTTTTTATTCATGTATGGGAATTAAATAAAAGACTAAATCTATAGATTGGACATGATTCACTGCCTTTTTGTTGGTTTTTTTTTGTTTTGTTTTGTTTTGTTCTTGGTTGGTTGATTTGTTTTTTGTTTTGTTTGCTTTTTTTTTTGTTTGCCTTTTTTTTATTCATTTGTTTTTTGTTGTTTTGGTTTTTTTGGGGGGTTTTGGCAGAATTTACTTGGATATCCAAGCAGGGCTTTCGTACATACACAGAAATAAGTAAATGATCTGTGAACTTTAAAAATTAGCTTGGGTCAAATCCTGAACTTAAACTGAAGATCTCTTTAACATCATGAACCTAAACTAGAGCTATGTTCCCCAGCTGCAAATCAGTGTCTCTGTTGAACAAGCAAGCCTACTGCAGAATATGTAAGAGAGTGATATTTAGTAGAGAAAAGTAAGTATATTTGCATCTGATATAAGGCATCCATCATTGTGCCTTTGATCAACTAAACAGAACATCTTTCCCTCCTCAGAGAAGCTGAGGTCAAGACATTGTTTTTTGTCTTGATCCATGACTTTCAAGCCACATGATGTCTGCCCTTGGTAACCGCTCAGCCTGATGAGATTTCAGGAACTATACAGGAAAATGAAGGCAGAAGAAAATCTTTAAACTTTGAGAGCTGCTTTTGGGTTGCTGTCATGATTTCTGATGATATGACTAACATCTAGCGTGTTACCTACGGTAACGCTAAGGCTCAGGAAGCCCAGATTTCAACACATAATCCATTTTAATACATATTGTTTTAAATGCTAAGTTCATATTACAGACATAGGAGCTGTACAGTAAATTACTTTTAGTAATCACGTTACTAAAATACATTAAATGAAGATTATTAGAGTAGTAATTTATACTCAAGATATTCTTAATTGCATAAACTGATTTAGACTAGATTCATGAAACAAATTTAGACAAAATCGAGCTTCAGGTTTCTGTTCAGAATCATAATGTCTAGAGATTTCCAAACTACTCATCCAAACTTACTCATCCACAGATAAGTGTTCTTCTAGCCTAGTCCTGTCACAGCTAAACACCACACATTCCCTTGCCTATCTGATTTGTGAGGCTGAGACTACTCTGTTAGGGAGAGTTTGTGATAAAACCAGCTAGAGATGGTTTTAATTCAAACAATCCACATGGAGTTGTCTTCCTGAAAGGACATAAAATCAGCTCCCCTGCTTTTAGAAATATTTTCCTGACTTCTAATTTATACTATCTTGTCAGATATAGTAGTTCTGATTCCATATTTTTATTATTTAATAGCTGTGGCTATTTCACTGAAACAGCTTTCTGGTCGTGTGGTTTATTTACATCTGGACAGTGAGAAGGTTGCATTCCAATTCCTATTTTCAAAAATATTTAAGTAATTTATATCAGGTAGCAATTAGAAAGAACTTGGAGCACATTTTCTCCTTTTTTTTTTTTTTTTTTTTTTTTTTTTGTGAGTGTAAAACAGATTCAGCACTTTTCTTTCTGTAGTCTAATGAATCACAGAATCACAGAAGCTTAGGGGATGGAGGGAACCTCCAAAATCATCTAGTCCAACCCCCCTGCCAGAGCAGGATCACCTAGAGCAGATCACACAGGAGTGCATCCACGTGGATCTTGAATATCTCCAGAGAGGGAGACTCCACAATCCCCCTGGGGAGCCTGTTCCAGTGTTCTGTCACCCTCACAGTGAAGAAATTTTCCCTCACATTTACATGGAACTTCCTATGCCTCAGCTTCCACCCATTGCCCCTTGTCCTGTCATTGGGCATCACCGAGAAGAGCCTGGCTCCATCCTCCTGGCACTCACCTTTTACATATTTATAAAGGAGTCTCCTCTTCTCCCAGCTCCCTCAGTCTCTCCTGATAAGACAGATGTTGCACTCCCTTAAACATCAGAGGACAGGTGACTACATACTCATGTAGACTGAGAATGGGTTAGGCCCCCAGTTAAACCAATGAGGAGACAAGCATTAGCAAATAGCAGTCATGTGAGCATTGCTATGGTAGTAATATACCTGTGCTTGGCAAACTTTCCAGGTTGATGCTCCTAAGGATTTTACCACTTCTCTTGCATCTCAAAATAATTATTCATTAGTGTGGTCTTTTCAGACAAGAGAGGATTTATAAAAAGTATGTCTGCAAAGAGTTGAAATCATGTACATTCAGACTGCCTCTGACAAACAATTTCAACTGGAAAAGGAAAAAAATATGTTGAAAATATTGAAACACTCGATTTCAGTATTTTTAAAGGAAAATATTTAATTAAAAAAGAAACCTAAAGTTGTGCTCTAATTTCGTTTAACCACTTTTATTTTTTTAACCATAGAATTCTGTTTGAAGATGAAACTGACTTGACAAGGAAGGAAATAAAAAAGGGCTAAGAGAAGGATTTTATTCACATATATGAGAACCAAAAGGTTCTTTACTTAAGGTTCAAGTAAATACTTCTGTGTAATTCAAGATGGTTTTTTTTTGTTTACCGTAATAAATAAAATATCCTCAAAAAGTCAAATAGTAACCTGACAAAACTTTTCCCTAAAACACTTCACAGTAAAATCCATGATTCAGCAGGACAGAGCATATGTTCATGTGTTCAGGAAAAGGGCCAAACCATGGTTAGGAGGACAGACCATCTTTGCTAATAATCTAACTCTCACAGCCGCAAGATAAGCCAGCACTGAGATTTATTTGTTTCTTCTCAAAATTAAAATCCTGAGAATACAGAGAACAGCAAAACTAGAAGAAATGCATTTCCTTATATGCCATTCTGTTTTCTTCAGATAGAGTCAAACAGTTATGCTCAGGTAGTGTTTTCTTTTTAAAAACTATGTATTTAGAACACAAAGCCAGGAAATGTTTAATATCATTCTGAAAAACTGACTTGTACAGAGTTTAATTACATTTATTGTTTAACAAGCAAATGGCAAAACTTATTTTAGGTTCCTCAGAGCATTTCAGATATTAGCAGGCTTTCTAGAGATAAGAGTAACAGGATTACTAGGGATGGCAATACTATAGAGCAGAATTAAAAACTACAATGAATATGGATATTACTATCACTTTAGAACTATGCTACTATCTATTACGCTTTCTTAACAGGTTAATGAAATTTTTTGTCCCCCACACAAAGGATCTGCATTATAATAAAGTTATTAATGAAAATAACTCAACCTTTTAGAAGGAATAGAAAAGGATCACTGGCAAAAAGGCAAGTATCATTTACTTATTCAACAATCATACTATTGTTTTGTAAACAATACAAAATTTTAAAAGGCTTATCACTTCATGCTGTACACAGATCTTTTGAAAAATGTTGGTGCATGTATTTCTCTGATAGTCTAAATCAGTTTTTAGAAGCAAAGTTTTGCTTATAATCTGCAATAGGAATGTAACTACAGCAACAAAAAAACCAAGTGCTGTTTCAAGTGTAACGAGTAAGGTTTACAAGCTTTAAAAAATTCTCATGCTAACAGCTGTTGTTTTTCATTTATTATGATTTAATACGATTTCAGAATTCCCTTTGCTTTAAGACCAATGACATTTTAAGGTGTAAAACATATCTGACTCTTCTTACCTTATACCAAAGGACAGACCGATTGGTTACAAGTTTTGTTTGTTTCGTGTATTAAAAATGGAGCAATAAGGCACAATGTGGAGGAGCGATTATCTGGTGATAACCCCAGCTTCCTGAAATTGCTTTATTGCAAATATAAATACATTTTAGATTGTTCATTGGATAGTAAGGGCATTAGCATGCTTAAAGAGTTTAATCTGTCCCTTTAGAATATTAAATCTGTAAGGCTCTTTTTTCTTTTTTTTTTTTTTTCCCCCTAAGCTATTTTTTAATGTGCAAGAGAGGACTTCATATACTCAAGGAATACTGTAACTGGCTGGTGCATGCCCCACTGAGGAGATTAATTTGCAAGCACTGTACAGTTCTGCTAAAACTACTTCTCAACATTTCAAAATGTCAATAGTATATTTTCCAGCCCTCTAAACACATTTCGATACACAATATAAACTTTAATGGTAGTTTTAAGACACCTCTGGGGGTATGGTTATTTAAGCAATAAGACACAGTAGGGTGTGAATTATAGTATAGTAATTCCCTACCAACTGCATTGTTAGGCATGAGGCCAAAGGCCAAGGGACCAATGAACACACTAGGTGTGAAGTATGACATCATAAGTCACACTTTGGAGTGTCTTACTGCCATTAGAGAAATACTTAAAACACATTCTAATACAAATACATTATTCCTATAGTACTGTTTTTTAAAACAGAATATCCTGAAAAATCTTCCCAAGTAAAAAGTTAGCCATTACATAACCTGGAATCAATTAAAACCAAACAAACATGAAAGAAAAAAATTTTAAAAAGGGTCTCGAATCTTCAGGTGTTTCATTTATCATATTGCACTCTAGTAACATGCTTTAAGGAAGAGCCCAGAACATATATGCCTTACCCAAGTTTGTAAGAAATAGAACAAAGGCCTTCTGCACAGGGTGGGATAATCTGCTTTGCTTATTGTCTGGAGAATAAGGTCACCTGATTCCCATTTGCACTGGCTGCTTCGATGTAACTGTATTGATGAAATGTTAGAAAATTACATACCTTATTTCCACACTTGGTTCGTACTGCTGTAACAGGGCAGAGACTTTGAAAGAGAGGTGAAAAGGTTCCTTAGACCTCATTTGGACTCCTGCAGCTGAGATCATAGCTCTAACACATTTTTTACTAAGGATTGCAAAAAATATAGTATGTGTTTATACTATTTCCCACTTAAAAATCCATTTTAAACTCCATTTGACTAATAAATGTTCTCCCTTCTATAAAGCAATGACAAGCTCACCTTACCCATAGCTAGCTTGGTGGCTGCTAGTAAACTTTCTGCCACAGCAGATTATCTTGGCATGAGCTGAATTGCCTCCTCAGTCAGTCTAGAACAGCTTGCCCTAAACCTTCAGGATTCTGTGGATGAATTCCTACCAGTCACCAAGTGGGCATTAGAGTTAGCAATGTGATAGAGCATATGAGAAGGCTATTTGCCAGGCCCACCTGAGGAGCGACTGGCCTGAGGGCATGTCTGCACGTCTCAGTGCAGTGAGGTGTTCAGGACGGATAAGCTAGCTGAGTGGATGCTGTTATGGCTATGTATAGCAATGCTGTGCCATGTAGGGATAACAAGTTGCATCCTGGAAGCGAGGTCAGGTTAATTAGCCCTCTTACATCCAGTTCTGGAGACATTTAACTTCTCTCTCACACAGGGATTCTCTCTGTGTCCCTGGTTATTTGAGTTAAAAGACAGAAACCTCAACTATTGCAGACAGAGACTTATTCTGACATAATTGTTAAGGAGTTGAGACTTGTTTTCTGCATAACCTTACAGCGGTTAGCTGCTCCTCCTGGATAAAGTCACAATCTATGCCCATTTACATCATCTGAAGGTTAAGAACCAGAGGCTACAGTTCCTGTTTCTTCATGAAATAGAAATGGGCAATCTTACAGAGAGGACTTCCGTGAAGGTAACAGAAGGTAACATTCTGAACTAACCTGGTGTCTCCCCTTCCCTATCCACTCAAAATGTCCGTTATAGTCTCCAGCAAGAGGATGTGCTTAATTCTGCCTACATCTTGATGATACTCATGGGAACAATTTGAGTTTTGCTGCTTCCCTGTAAAAACAAACAAGCAAGCATATGATTGCTTTTTGCCATTCAGCAATTTTCCTTTCCCAACAATTTCCAACCAAGTGTGAGCTCACTTTTTCAAAATTCAGCTTACATTTGACAGCATTAGTTTTACACCTGCTTGTAAAGTTACAAGTGTTTTTTTCCCTGTATCCCAATAGGAATGGGGCAAACAGCCAAGAAAAGTGTTTCACACTGGCTCTACATACTACAAGAACTTAAAAAGGCAGCCCTTGAAAAATTACCTGTGTGTACATATATAAATGAAACCTTTAAGTGGCAAAGCAGCCTTTCAAAGACTGCTGAGCAGTAGCTAACCAGCTTCCAGCAGAATGCTTTTCATAAATTGTCATTACTGCTCAGAACTCATGTTCAGCAACTAGAATGCCCCATTTTCTGAAACCATTTCATTACATGAAATTTGAGGTATAAATTCATCACTGCAAAACGGTAAGGACATAATCCTCTGATAAACCCATCTCCATAAAGCCTTCTGGCTTGTAATGGTAAATCACAGCCCTATTCTCATACCTCATTACCATTATGTATCTTTCCACTGACACTTGACCTTACACATAATCAGGTATGAATTTCGAACCATACTTATAATCTAAATGAGTGCCTCTTTATTTTACATGATCCAGGATGAAATAAAATGTGAGATGTCAGTGCAGAATTCACAGTTCACACATTCAGAAACACAGATCCACCAAACTCTCTAGTTCATGACTGTGAACAGCATCAAATCATACCTGCATGTAGGAGCTTTGCAAGAATTTCAGGATTGGAATTTAGAAAAGATATTGCCAGTTCTGAAAAAAAAACAACACAGTGTCGGAACTGTTTGGTATGTTGTTGAAGATAAACTATGAAAGAAAAATGCAAGTACTGTATTTATTACCTGTATTTTGAAGAAAGAACAACAGCACCAATTGCATAAAGTTATAAAACACCAGTAATAAACATGTAAATAATCTTCGGGTTTGCAATGCCAATAGAACACAGACATCTACAAAGAATTATATATATGTATACAGGTAATATAATAAAACCATTCATTAGGGAACAAGAAACATCATATTTTTGTACTATATAAAACAGCTGTACAGTGTGCACACAGACTTTCCTGATCTTTCTGAAATGCCTGTCAGTCACTTCTCCCTGTAGTTTGCTTAACACAGCTTCTTCATTGTCCATGGGAGAACTCTAAATGACTGTCTTGTACTTTTAAACTAAATACTTATAGTGCAGTTTGTCTCCATATATATATACACACATGCACATATATATATACACTCATGGATGCACACATATGTGTATGTATGTATATATATATGAAAAGATCAAACACACACACATGCACACACACATGACAGATCTAAGTAACTCCTCCATCCTGTGCTCTTGAATGAGTGCTTATAAAAATATCCCTGCACGCTTTGCGAGGGGAAGAAAACTTGCTGATTGTGCAGCTTGAAGTTATTAGGTGGTTTCACTCCTAACAGTCTGCAGGCATATACATATGAATCATATGGTGGTATCCCATATGCCTGAAGAGAGTCTGTTGCAGGAGGTATCTTCTACCTTCTTTAGCAGCGTTGGCTTTTTACACGGGGGTGGAGGTGGAGCTGTGATTCTTTGCTCAGTGTCGTGCAAGATTTGCTGCCAGTCTTCTCTCTCTTCACAGAGCTTTCTCCTCCAATCTAGAAGCTCTTGCAGAGCCACACTCTCATTCTCTGAAAGTCTAAGCTGATGAATAACCTATTAATGAGAAGGAAATAATAGTAATTTAAAAGGTGGGTAAAGTTAATTCTCCTGGCAGCATAAAAACTGCAGTGTCCATGACGAATGATACTTCATACAGGATCCTCTGCCTCTTGTGGGCAAGGCAGATTCAGGTCTCATTTTCTAATCTCTTTTACAGTAAAGAGCGCAGTGACACATATAATGCCCTTTTAAAAATAATGACCTTTGGCAAAGTAACCTTTTCTTGAACTCACAAGAGTGTTTTATACTGCCAATCTCCTTGTTAGGAGGGAACCATCTTCTGCTCTCCATCCAATATTTGCAAGAGGCAACATGGATCATTCTAAGCTTATCCACGCATTCTAGGAGGATGAAGAATGGAAATCCTGAGACTGCTACAGAATGCCCTGGCTTAGCCATGTTAGATGGTGAGTGGCTGTGAGTGCTTCCATTCTAATAATTAAAGAAATAAATGCATGCAGGTAATCACTCAAGTTCTACACTTTTGCTGAGGAACAGCCGCTCTCATGCTTACTACACCGGAAAGAAAACAGATCAAACAACCCTGTTAACAACTTGAAGCAATCTTATCCTTCAAAAAAGTTTAAAAATTTGAGCTTAACTTGCTGGTCCCAGTCCCCATTTAATTCTTTACCATGAAAATAGGAAAAAAAAAAAATAGAATGGTCTTGTTTTAATCTCATGTCAAAGTGATAGAACCGAAATTGCACAAAGAAGGTGCCAAAGATTAAACAAATGGAAAAAATTCCTCTATGTCAGCAAAGGGTTCATGAACACAATCCTCTGAAACACACCAACTGGACAGCCTGCAATGAAGAATAGTCCATGTTTCTAACAACTTGGTCTTAAAAATGCATCTTAAAACTGCGACAGCAAATAGCAGCTGCAGGAGTAGCAACATTTTTTACTTAAATGTAAATATCCAAATAGCCATAACTGAGAAACTATAATCTGTGTTGCTGCTTAGAATTAGTAATGCTACTTGTCACAGATAGGTGCTACCCATGGAACCAGGGCCTAGCCAAAGAATACATTAACAATTTAAAATGTAGTTTCACTTGGCCTGGAACTATTCATAAATTCATCTTGAAGTAGCCAAACCGTTCTGTATCCGTACAATAATTAATCTAGAAGAAAATGTTCCCTCTAATTTAACTGTTCTGTTCCAATGCTTATTTATTTTGTTCAAGTCACTTTGAAGCACAAGTCCACAAAGCTATGAAGTCCATCTCATTATCCTTTAAAACCTACTTATTGCCTATGCAGTACAGCAACACTTAAAGAAGATAAGGAGACTATTTCCTTGGGAGTATTCTGTAGCAGACAAGGCCTATCTATACAGAGGGGAGATTTAGACTGGATGTTAGGAGGAAGTTCTTTCCAGTGAGGGTGGTGAGGCACTGGAACAGGTTGCCCAAGGAGGTTGTGGATGCTCCCACCCTGGAGGTGTTCAAGGCCGGGTTGGATGAGGTCTTGAGTGACCTGTACTAGTGGGAGGTGTCCCTGCCTATGGCAGGGGGTTGGAACTAGATGATCCTTGAGGTCTCTTCCAACCTTACCATTCTATGATTCTATGATTCTACAATATGAACCAAACCCATCAGAGCAGCTTAATGGCTCATGTCCCTTATCCTGCTACCTACTTTCCTTCTTAAAGACACCACAGGGGCAACTCTAAGAAGCACCTATGACATGGCTCTAATGGCCACACTTTACCTTATACAATGGGTTCACATGAGAAGTATGTCTATTCTCGTCAAGATTTTTCCTCTGTCATAAGGAGAAATGGCTGCAAGTTACCATGATAAAGAAATTGATGTGTTGTCCCCTTAAATGCTCATGAGATGCTATGCATGTGGCTGGCTTCAGTTGCAGAGAGGACTAAGTGACATGAAGGTCATATTGGTCACTGATGAGCAATGAGGTTCCTGGGGTAGGAGACTTTATAATTGACTGTGGCTCCCATCCTCTGTCTGTGTGACTACCTGAGTACAGAAGCTTACATGTGTCCTGTGCAAGTCAGACCTTTCATGCACTCTGTCTGTGCCGGTTTGAGGCTAATTGGAATATTTTAATAGAGAAAATTATATTATAGGCTGTGAAAAGAAAACAATGGTGATGTCTACTTCACTCATAGGCTCGATGTTTAAGAATACAGAACAAAGATAAGACACTCGAGCACGGACACTCTGTAGCTGCAGGCTTTCTATCTGTTTTGGTCTGGACCTCTGCTAACTTAACTAACCACTCTACTTCTAACTCCCCTGGCCAATCCTCCAAACTCACCTTGAGCGTAAGGCAAACCTTGGGGTAAGGTATAGGGGTGGGGAGAAGGTGGAAGGGTGGTTGGGAGCCCCTCCTGGGGACTCTGATCTCTGGGAGGGGTGTTGTGTTTCTGTATTGTCTTTAACTTGTATATTTCTGTAAATATTCCTGTATATTGTGTATATATCTGCTTGTATATTGTGCTGAGCTGTAAATAGAGCTTCATTCCTTAACTTCCAGCCTGCTGAGCCTAGTCTGGGTGATTTTATAAAGTGGGGGGGGGCAGGGAACTCCCAAATCATCACACTGTCAGAACAGGAAAGAGCCCTTACATGGAGATAATTGAAGAACGATGGGGCATCTCCTTAATTTCTGGTTGTTTGGTACTTATGGAAAAAAAAACAACCAAACCTATATAATATCTTAATAAAAGGTATTATAATTTCAAGCATAGTTGTAAATTCTGTATTTTTGAGGGAAAAAAAAAAAGATGAAAAATGGCAAGTGTTTCAAAGACTTAATTAAAGTGTATTTTGGTGCCATCCTAATTGCATATCACTACAAAATAAAAACACCTCTTTGCTTTAACCTTTGCCCAAAATGCAACTGGGTATCTCAGCAACTCAAAGGAAAATTACATGTTCCACAGATACTGTTAGAGGCATATCAGAGGCTTCTTGTGTATCAAAGCACTTTAAAAAAAGAAAAAAATTATCTTGGGTAGGAAAGATTAGAAGACAAGTTAAAAGTCTGGAAACAAGAAATGCAGTCTCTCCAATCAGACACCTTATTTGCATCGACATTTCAGGCATTCCCTGAACCTGTAAAAGGCATGCTTCTCAGAAAGGTGCTGGAATGTGCAAAAAAACAAGCTGTGCTAGACTGTCATTGCAAGAGTGCCATGTGAAAGAATTTCAGAGCTAAATAACCCAAGATGTGCCTGAATTAAACGAAAACATAACTTTTGAAACTCCGTGTTATCGAATGTACTCAGGTGACAATGGCTTGACAGGATGACTCTAACGAAGTACAGAGGAATGACCAGTTTTGAAAGATGGATAAAAGTATCTGAATAGAGACAGTGCCACTGCTATTCTAAGAAACCTAAAGGCACACAGGTGCAGGGTGAAAAGTGAGTGTATTTTGTCTGGGTAAGGCAATTGACAAATGTGTCCTATTTATAGCTTATAGGCACTGGAGAAGCTTTACTATACCGCCCCTGCTTATGCAAGCTGTAAATTCATGTTGCGTCAGCAGTTTCACTATAGAGATCATTTTTCAGTGTGTAATGGACAAATGTTGGTCCAGTCTACAAACTAGTGTACATCTTTTACTGAAAGTTTTAAACAAGGATGGAAAGATACCTCAAATCTTTACTCGTTATGGATTTGATCTAGTAAGCTAGAAAAAGTTTCTATTTCAACCCGGTTGTGAGGGACATGAGAAAGAAATGCAGTGGAAATTAAATGGGGAAAATGCACAAGAAACAGTAGGGCTTTAAATTAACCAATTCATTCAATTAGATCTATTTGAATAGCATAACATCTTTCATCTTTTCCATTCATGATTAGATCTGTGACAAGGTAAAGATTTATTTTACATATTCATTATAGAAAAGATTTACTGAATAATTTACATGAAGCACAATATAAAACAGCAATCTGTGTTTCTTCATTGTTTTTCTACATCCCAAGGAGGTATCTTGTGAAGGGTGAGTGAGATGTGCCGAAATTTATAATTTCTCATGTATTCAAGGAACACTGAACAAACAACTTTAACCATTAATGGGCAGAGATATTACCAGCTGTAGACCAGGATTTTCCTACTCAAAGTCGATGGTCAGTTGGAAATGAGCAAGGCAACATTTGGGCTAGACCTACAAAAACATAGAATCATAGAATCATAGAATGGTAAGGTTGGAAGGAGACCTCAAGGATCATCTAGTTCCAACCCCCTGCCATAGGCAGGGACACCTCCCACTAGCACAGGTTACTCAAGGCCTTGTCCAACCTGGCCTTCAACACCTCCAGGGAGGGAGCAGCCACAACCTCCCTGGGCAACCTGTTCCAGTGTCTCACCACCCTCACTATAAAGAACTTCTTCCTAACATACAGCATCTGAACACCTAGCTCTTAACAGCCCTGCCATCTGGTGGAAACACCATCCCAGCTTGGTATCCAGAGCCTTTACTGAGCAAACAAGAAAAGCTGTAGTGTCAAAGACAGTGATACACAGGAGCATGTGGAATTACTAAAGCTATTCACTGGAAACTGAAATGGATTGAAGTAGCTAAACTAGGTCCACATTTTCCACTGCGAAATAAGGCAAGATGAACAAAATAAATAAGCAGCCCAGTGAAGAGATCCCAGGACCTGTTCCTCCCCCCTCACTATCCAATATACTGGAATAAAGAAGTAAGTGCTCTCCTTGCGGAACTGGGGATTTTGGTTGGCAACAGAGCACTGACAGCTCAGTTCCATTGGGATGCACATGGAAGGACTTAAAAAATAATTTAGAGGCTAGAATATATTGGGAAATCAGAAGATATGGATTTGAGTGCTCTCAAGTTAAGAAAAAGACTTAGTTCCCAAATTCTGAGAGGACATTGAGACTACAAGAGGAGGACTCTGAGTGCAAGGAAGGAGTTTAGCTCCTGTGCTTCCTAATGTCCATGTGTGATAAATATGCTAAAGGAAATCCTTCAGAGTGACTCCCTTGTGGCTGCATCACACAAAGAGGTAGTAGAGACAGAGCACTTCTGTTGTATGCTGGCAGCCATGAAACTTAGAGCATTGCTTTACCTTCTGAGTTCCACAAATTTATGTATTGCATAGTCATTGGAGAATAACCTCCTGAACTGTCTTCTGGATTTAGGTTCCTAAATTGTGCCTAAATTTCAGTTTATGGCCTAAAGCAGATATACTGGATTTCAAATTTGTCTAGAATGAATATGATTTGCCATAAGAAAAGTCAATAAATTATTTTAACTGTGCTCTTATTTCTTAGGCTAATTAAAAAACTCGGCAACTTTAATTAGGGAAAGTTGAAGGTTTAATACTCTAAAATAATTTGTGATAAAAAGTATGTCAGATAAGATTAACAGGTCCATTTGAAATAAACTAATTTGAGTTATTTAGAGATTTGGCTCTAGAATCCCAGGAAATTAATTCTGCATTAGCAGATCAAATGCTGTAAGTTTACAGAGGATATTTTGTAACATTCAGAAGTAAGAAAGAGCTTATACTGTCTATTTATGTGTTAAACATAATCAACACAGTTTAATCATCAAGCTATGGCTGAAGGACTCATTAAACTGCCTTCCAAGCAGAGATTTATGAATCTGCATTAGTAGATTCATTTGAGTATTTCACTTTATTTTGCTCTTTCCCTAGCCAAAAGCAGGGTTTGTTTTTCACAAAATATTATGTGTTGTGCTCTAGTAATTTTTTTTGACATTTGTGATAGCAATGATTCTTCTACTACTATTCAGCAGGAAAAGAAAGAAAATATTTAATTACATTTTTGGGTATTAAAAAACACAAATAATTTTGTTAAAAACAGAAATAATTTTCTATGCACAAAATAAATCTTGGCACATTTCATTACACTTAACTTTTTAGTTACTACTTAGTGAGTTTTAGTAAAAATTCCTGAATATAGACAAGTAAGCACAATAGAAAACAGAATTTTAAATCACAACACAATTTATAGACATGCATAGTGTATAAAATTGTGCTCCTGAGACATTCACATGAGGAAGCAAATCCATATTTTCCCTTCAGAGAAATAGTGAGAATTATTTCCTTTAATACATTAGTCAATGTTAGTGCTTTATAGATGCTTACAATTAATTATTACGACATTATTAAGGTTCTTTTTCATTAGTGTTTTAAATTGTTCACAAAATTCAAGTCCCATCATGGAATCCATGGTGAGATTGACCAGTAATGATTTTACTTTTCTAACATTTCATCAGAACCTAAGTGAATTATGCAATAAATGTGAAATATTGATGATAAATTATCGTAATTATCTTAGAAATGTAACTGTCTTGACAAAACCCTTGGTTTTAATCTTTTCCAGTTTTCAGAGTGCCTAAAATTGCAAGCAGGACAGAATTAATCCAATAAGTGACTCACAGATCTCTGTTAGAGCCCTCAAAAGTAGTTCAGAAAGCCCAGNGCCCAGGGAGGCTGTGGCTGCTCCCTCCCTGGAGGTGTTGAAGGCCAGGTTGGATGAGGCCTTGAGTGACCTGTACTAGTGGGAGGTGTCCTTGTCTGTGATGGGGGGCTTGGAACTAGATGATATTTGAGGTCTCTTCCAACCTAAACCATTGTATGATTCTTTTTCTCCTGCAGATCCTCACTTTTAAGGACAGAGTGAGCAGGATGTTCTCACCTCTCATTTGAAAATTAAATTTCATTCAACATTTCTGGAAATAATTCTTACCGTATGAGATTATTAGCAAGGCCAGTTTTGGTTCAACCTGAGACAGGTATGCAAAAACAAAAAAAGTTTCTAAGTTGTTTTAATGGCTCCATCTTTCTGTGTTTTCTTTTTGCTTCTGATAAGCCTTTGCACTGTTTGCTTCCAAACACGCATGTCCCTTGACCCTTCAGGTTCAAATAAGTACATATGGATCTTTCTATGTTACAAAAAAGGCATAAATTCAGAAAGAATTCCAACACAATACTTATTTAAAGATATAAGGGGAAAGAGCAAAGTAAAGCAGAGGGTGTTGTGAAGCCTCAGCAAGCATTCAACATAAATCAAATCAATATGCAAATTTGTGTTTGATTGGGAAACCTGCACTGGCTACGTAATACCCCAGCAGGGAGTAGAGAACAGCTATGATAAATGAGTTTACATGCTTCTAAACTCCAATTAAAAATCTTCAAATGCAAATGTACCATTGGGATCCAAGCTGATTCATGTGAGTGTCTTGTGAATGCTGGGACATGCATTTTTTGGCAAATGCAGACCCACTGGACCTAATAACTTGATATGTTAACAACAATAGAGCAATTTCAGTTAATCATTCTTTTAAACTGCTTATGATTTTTGTTTGTATTGGAGCAGTCTTACCATCTCCAAAAAGCCTCAGATCTCTAAGTGAACAGCAAACAGGTCTACTAGAAAGGAGCAAATGGTCAAGAAGACAGGTGCTCATTCTGGAGCAAATCTGGAATTGCTCTGGAGGAGGTATGCCACCATAAGTGGAGTTAAACAAGGGATCAATAACTGACACATATGTGCATGTGTGTGTGTGTATACATATATATATGTATAATGATTTTATATTCTTCATCTGACTGCAATTCTATTTATGATGTAAGTTGTCTGGCTTTCTATCATAATCCAGGGGGTTTTCTAGTATGGGAGATTTTGATTTTGGTTGGGTTTTTTTGGGTGGTGGTGTTTGGTTTGGGGTGTTTGTGGGTTTGGTTTGTTTGTTTGTGGGTTTTCCTTGTTGTTGCTGCTGTTGGAGTTTTTTTTTCTCCTTTTTAAAGGAATACATTTTAGCTGCAAAAGCAGGGCTTGGTTTTCCACACTTTTATACCTTTCCCTTACTGAAGTAGTAACATGCCTGGGACCACAATATTCTCAGTTAGGTTAATTATCTTTCACAGAACCTGCAGATATTTCAGCTATCAAATGAAGATATTACATCTTTGCACAATAAACTCAGTACACAAGTCTTTAGTACAGCTGTAATGTGTAATTTGGCAGAAAGTATTAGAACAAGGTAGGCAGTGTTCAATAATGTATGAGAGCACACGTCAGGCACTCTGATTACTTGAGCCAGAAATGCAGTTAGACAAGTGCATGCATTCAAAACAAGGGTGTATTTTATTTACTTATTTGGATCCTGTGGTTCTAAATTATTTATTTATTATTATTTGTTTTGGCTTAGCTTCTTTCGACTCTAGATTTCTGATAGCAACTACAAAATGACACCTTTCCAGAGTGTCTAATCTATCAATTAATATCAGAATATAATGTTTGTGGGTTTTTCTTCTCTAAGGTACTATTTCTTTCCAGATAAACTGACCACACAATGCTCTTTAAAATCTTAATCATAGAATCATAGAATGGTAAGGTTGGAAGGAGACCTCAAGCATCATCTGGTTCCAACCCCCTGCCGTAGGCAGGGACACCTCCCACTAGCACAGGTTACTCAAGGCCTTGTCCAACCTGGCCTTGAACGCCTCCAGGGAGGAAGCATCCACAACCTCCCTGGGCAACCTGTTCCAACATCTTCAGAGTGTTCTTCTAATTCACCTCTGACACTTTGAGAAAAAGAGAAATCATTTATTGTAAAGGTCTTCAGAACAGCTGATCTAACAGTGCTAATACCACTTTGTAAATAATCTAACAAAAATTATCTGAAAAACAGAATCATGTTGCTACTTCGTGGTAGTAATGGAGATATTTTACTTGATCAGTTAGAAAATAGGTTTGCCACAATGCTTTTGAAGCAATGAGAATTTGCTTATTTTGTGTATCATCCTTTCTTGTATAAAAACACTACAATTTTGGACAAACAACATTAAAGGGAAACACCACTTCATTTATGGCCTGTCAGCAGTCTAAATCTCTTCTGATCTACATGCATGTGGCAGTGTGTAGCAGCAAGAGAACAAAGGGCAGAGGAGCCAGATTATTCTCTCTCATGCACTTATTACTGAGTCAGAATTGAAGTCGCCCCGCAAAGCTGCTGTCAGTGGGTATTCTGGAGCACTCCAAATTCCTTCCTTCTTCCTTTCCCCCCATCAGGTTTAGTTTCGGGTGCAGAAGAAGGCACAAAAACTGCTTTCCCTTCCCGCCCCACCCTGCAGGCTTGAGGGGAGAACAGCAGCAGGGGCCTTTCCCCACACGTGTGCTGATCCTTGTGGAAGCCTGCACTGGGAATCGGGCTGGTGGCTGGCTGGGTTTTTGCACCCAGTATAAACTGGCAAATGGACACTTTGTCTAGAAAAGGATAAACAGAGCAAGGGAGAAGGCACGAGGTTCCCACCTTGAAAGAGTTCCTGCCTTGACAGAGCTCCTGTTTTGGACCATCCTCACTTTAGGACAGCTCCTACCTTTTTACACTGCTCTCGGTTTTGCACCGTCCCTGCCTTTGGATGTCTCTCCCCACTTGTGCACTGCTCTGTGCAAATTTGCAAGCTTGGCAAACCCTGGGGTCCTTTTGAGAGAGCTGCTGGTGGCACCCAGACCCAGCTACTCTTGGACCATATTGCAGCCGGCATCCTGGCTGCTATTCCAGACTGGGGAGATCGGAGCAGTTTGGCTCTCCCCTGCCACTGCTGAGGCAGCATCGCTTCCACAAATCCCTGCCTTGTGGCAGTCGTGTTTCAAGACATTCCTGACTTTGTCAGCTTTTCCACTCACCTTGGATTTCTGCCACGTGGATCCAGACTATTGGATATTGCTTGCAGCATCATAAGGCAGCCGAGCCACACAGAAATCCAGAAAGGGATCATGGCCAAATACCTATCTCAGCTTCATGAGTAAAGCCTGCTGGTCCCTTAATTCTCTGCTCAGCCTGATTGATAGTGGGGTGAAGCTGTGTTTACAGCTTAGCCTCTTCCATTTCCTGACTTCCTAAATCTCTAAATTTGTCCATAACATCCTGTTGAAGAATTCCTGATCGAATCAGAACCTGTAAATAAATCTAAACTAGTTTTGTATATAGCCTGGGGGCAGGGCTTTCAGGAAAATAAAATAATTCTATTTTTATAATTCCTGACTCGGCCACATTAATTCCCTGCCTCTGCAACTGTGGGGTAGTAGACCACGCTGACATTGAACTCAGATTTGAAGTAACTTTTTAAGGTGACTGCTTCGTCATTGTGGCAATCCAAGGGGAACAGCTACACACTTTAGTCAAACACCTGATCTTAGAGAGGCCACAGCAATGCTCAGGAGGTTTTATTTCCTTTTTCTCCACAATCACAGCTTTCTACCAGGACAAAATACAATGAGGACGAAATCGAGAAGACAGAAAGTGGGGCCTCAAATGTACAGGGAGCTGACTGTGGCATCTGCTGGTTCAAAGAGGAGAATCTGCACATTCCCTTTGGAAGCCAGAGCAGTCAGACCTAGGTCCTACTTGCTGAGGAGAGGAACATCAGCCTACCAAAACCCCTTGATACAGATACACAAATTGCTGCACCATGTACTACGTGTTACTTGGTATCATTAATCTGTAAGGCATGTGTTTTTGACTCTAAGTCTTCTAAAAATAAAGCCACACTGTGTTATAAGACCTCATTTTTGTCTGTGTGACATTACAAAGACAATTCGTTGACATCGTTGTCAAAACAACAAGCAAAGTACAATCCAGGGAAATACACTGATTCCCACCAATTATAAATATAAGCATTCTATGTCCTATCCTGGATGTTACATGTTTACAGAGGTGTTAGTGATTTTTTTCCATTACACCAGACTTGTCTGATTGCCACGTTTTGCTTTAAGGACTATCACAGATTACTTCCAGCTAATAGGCAAACATGACAGACGTTAATAGCGAATGTTACAGCCCAGTGTTCAGAACTGTGACAACAGGCAGGGGTTAGCAACACACTGCATTCTTGAGCATTCATCTTTTTAAACTTCTGAAAGTCAACAAAAGAAGTGATTGGCAACAAATATTAAATCAAGTGGGAACAAAGAAGGCCCTTGAGACTGTGATGAATATGCAGTTCTTTCTGAGGGAAGAGACTGCTGGAAGCAATGAGATTTCACAAAGTAAGAACTATGGCTTAAGCTATAATGAAACAATAAATACATTCTTCAAGAATATGAAAAGACATTTCCAATTTTTCATTGTCAGATTTTGGCTTCCATATTATTGCAATCTGACAACCTGCACTACAGGGTTTAAACAAAATAAAAGAGATAAGACCGCAGCTTTTAAAATATAATAGCATGTGACAAAATAACCATATTTTTTTATCTTACCTTTTTGAGCACATGACAGATAAAACACGTTTCGGAAGTGGATAACCAAAATCTTATGCCAGGGTGTATTTTACGTTTGATATTACTTAAACTACTAGGATGGTAAGCTGCTTACTTATTTGTGTCTTGCTCTGGGAGTACTTCCATAGGACACTGGATGCATTTCACCTCATTTGATTACAAATAAGCCAAAGTTCAGCCATTAGAAAGCTAAACTGCACAAAGAGAATTTGCACATTTTAATGGGAAATTTTCTACCTTCTCAGTTCGTTGAATCTTCAGGAGGCAGTAACTGTGAACTAACTTGCATAGAAAGCAAGTCTAAAAATGTAGGTAGATTATTACAATCATTTTTATTTCCTGGAATATAAGAAGATCACACTGACATGTGTATGAGGAATATCATATCTGGAACATCACACAGACTATACTTTTTAAAATTCCTTAGTCCCTCTCTCTTTTATGCCAGCACCCGGTGCTCTGTCCTTAGTGCTTTCCATTCTGTTTTTCTTACCTCCTTTCAGTGTTTTTTCCCTCATGTCTCTGTCTTTCCTTCTTCTTTCTAAATCCTCTATTTTATTTTATTATTTACCCTCTCTCAGTCATTTTATTCTTGCTCCAACCTTCATTCTCTGAATCATTCTCTATCTGATGCCTGTTTTACTCCTCACTTCCACCCCACACACTCTTATTATCACTCTAATCTGCCCCTCACTTCCCATCTGTTCATTATCCCCAGGTTGTCCACCTTATCCCATTACAGTTGCTTCTTGCTGCCCACATAAGAAACAAGGAGTCTTTTTAGCTGGCCTGCTTTTCTCAGTTCTGCTGTATCTTTCTCTCCCCACATCCCACTTCATAATGAATGTTAATAACAACTTTAAAATATTATTGCCACACCCCCTCCCCCAAGCCCCAAGTCTTGGATCTGTGAAAAAGATGATGACAAGGCTGCCTAGCTTTTGTGTGAAGTGCCAAAGACACAGTCTTGCTTTTGTTGACTTTATTTCATCTTGCTGCTGACGCTGACATTCCAGAAAAGTTCTATATTTCAATATATTTCAATATCTTTTAAACAGGCACTCTCACAGGAGCTATTGAGAACAGAGGAAGCAATAAATGGAGTCTGGGGAAGAGAGCCCATTGGACTGGCTAAGGAGCTGAGAAATGCTTTGTGTAAAATAAAAAGAGCACAGAGGTACTATTCCATAAAACTTTTGTTTGGTAGGTTGTTTTTTTGGTGTGGGTTTTTTTCTTTGTTTGGTTGTTTGGTTGGTTGGTTTTTGTTGCTTTTGAGAGGAAGTTTTGGGTTTTAGACTCTCCTAAGCAATTCAACATTTGTGGAGTCTCCAGTATGCCTTGGGATCACTTTCTATTGTGTGACTCAATAGAAATGACTCCCAGTCACAAGAAAATTTTATATCTAAGTGAGATTATGACAAAAATCACCAGAAGAAACATCTCTTCTGTTTTGGTGATCTCTTTGCACCTGGAAGAAAATTACAACGTAAAAATCCAGGCGCATTTGGAAGTTCCAAACTGTTTAAACAAATCACTGAAGGAATTTGAAATAATAAACATTTAAATGATTTAAAATCAATTAATTTAAATCAAGCTTGGAAGATGACATTTACTAATTTTCCGTTGTTCAGGGAACAAAATATGCAGCACAGCTACAAAAAGATTTTCACTAGAAGGTGAGTTACATGCAGTCCTAGCACCTGATATATATGGGCTTAGTCTTAATAGCAAAGCAGGGTTTCTTGTACAGACAGATTATGACTTGTTTCTTGCAATACCAGTTTACTGTAGATTTCTAGTTAATATTTTTAAGAGTTCCTTGACTAGAATGTTTTGGTTTACAAGGAAAGCACAAGATATACAGGAATTGGGGTGCCTGGTTGGTGCGTGGTTGGTGAAAAGCAACCAAGGGTTGGGTTTTGCTAACAAATTTAGTTTATTAAGTTTAGTTTATTAAAGATCTACTATTGGAATGAACTAAAGTGCACGAAACTTCTTGATTCTGAAGTTTAAGCTTCAAATTTTTGGTTCAATTTTCATCTTCATTGAAGCTGATGCTACATAAGATACTGAAGCTTTGTAAGATGACACTATAGTGTTAGATTTTAAGTTCTTTATGTTTTTATGCGGTACTCAATAGCTACCTATAATCACTTAGAACTCTACAACTACATAGCCACAGAACAATATAAAGGAGAAGGTATTAGTTTAAAAGCCCCATGCTTTGGAGTTCTTTAAACATGAAAGAGTTAAATTTCTTTTGATGTAAGTTCTTTCATTTCTAATGAGACAAAAAGTAACTTTATTTTAAATACTCTTCCTTTTTTTCTAGCAGAAGACAGTAGATTTTTTTTCCAAATAAGAAATGTTTTGTTAGCATTTTAGCAAATTTTTTTGCAATTTTTCTTTCTTTTACTCTGACAAATTGACTTTTAAGTAACCATTACCCTAGAAAAGTAGCATTTATGGTCAACTTCTTTTTGTTTTCAGTACACTTTGCTTTAGGAAAGATCAGTTAAGTTGATCAGTTAAGTTGCTCAGTTCACATCTGCATGATATACTTAATTGCTTCAAAGTGTATGTGAAAAGACTGATCCTTATGGTGCAAGTCAACATATACTGGGCTGAAGAATTTGCTCACTGAAGTGTGTAGGTTTGCAGTGTGCAGAACATATCAGGCAGTGATGCAGGTAATTATCACCTGATGTGACAGCATGATGGTACAATAAGCCACGATGCCTAAACTTTAGTTGGATGTATATGAGCCTTGAGATCCTTGACGAAAATGAAATTAACTACTGTCACTTCAGAAGGGAACTAGCAAGGAGATATTAAAAATCCCCATAAATATTAGAAGTCCCTGAAAGCTAATGAACCAGTTTCCTTTAGCTGAAATGACAGTGTCTGCCAAGAAATCCAAGGACTCAGTCTATGTTTATCTTTCTAAAGCAATTAGTCAATCAGTACCTTCACAGATCTGTGAAGCAATCTGTCCTATTTCATATGTCTCTGCAAGAATTACTTTAAAGTGATAAGGTTACTGCAGTGAAGACTGGCAAAGACTTTTACAATAGGATTGTATGCTGTTCAAGTCACCAGCAGGCATGCTAAGAAATGTAATTAAACCCAATCATTTTCAAATATATGCCATGCTTTGGAAATGGTGAGGAACACTTTTAACAGTAAGAATTCTCAGCCCTATGAGCACAGACCTTTTGAAAGACTTTTATTATTATTATTTTTGTGGAAGATTTTTTCTCTTTCTTTTGGCAATAGTATTTTGGAGGATTTTGTTCATTAAGGCAATTGCATAAAAAATCACAGAACTGCAGGTTTCTTCCCTAAACTTGTCACAATTCTGATTGAGCTTCCACTTAAGGATTGTCTCTGCATGTAAATCTTAGTACATGGCATGGAATCTATTTTAAAGATTTGTGAAACTCTTTGGCAAAACATCTGTTTACTGAAAAGTGACATTTCAAAGTACTGAACTGGAATTATGTTCAGCTTTTAGCAGGCAGTTTTGAAAAAAAATTAAAAATACGAGTTTGCAAATGGTTAAAGACTTCTAAAATAAAGCATTTAAATGTTGCAGACTAATTTTGTGTACAGATACAGCTCCCGTTTGCAAAGACAAGAAGATAATGGCTCTCCTAACCCTAGTTCCTGTAACTCTCTGTGTATTGTGCTGATGTAGTAATTTAAGGATGATCCTCCTTGATCCCAGGCAACCATTTTATCAACAGAGGTGTAAGGTGGTCCAGGACAAAAGTGTCCTATTGTGCAAGCTTTGTAATTGGAGCAGTGTCTGGGACTTGGATTTTTTTCTTCACTCGAGAGGGCTCTCTGGCCACTCATGTCTAGTAAGTATTTAACTGATCAATGAAAAATGTGACAGAGACAATTGAAAACATTGCTTCCAGTTATCTTCATAATCCCATATCCTCATCCAGCATACTGATTCTGGAGATAGCAGACCTGTATTTTTTCACAACATGGTCAAAGGTACATTTTGAGAGTCTGAAAAGTGGTGATGGCAAAGATCTGTTACTATTTGCAAGACGGCNGCAGACACACCTTGTAATGGCGAAAGGCACGCACCCTGTGTTCCCTAATCCTTCTATCCAATACAGCCCGAAGACTACTGGGCCTTTGGACACGAGATAGCCAATCAAATGGCAGTTAGCCATAGGCTTGCTTTACCCTTTTTTGGGCAGAACACAGGCCTTGCACAAGGCAACTGTGTGCACCTTGTTTACCGCGGTTGCTGGGCAGACCACAGACCCCAGACTTAGTGGTGCCAGGTTCTTTGTCCCTTTTCCCACGGTTGCTCTCCCCAAAACAGAATGAGGGAGAGCAGAAAAACATGCCTGGGCAAGCCAGTACATGTACAAGCCTAATTTGGCCTGTTTAGGCCTACCACGACATACAGTTATGTTCCTATGTGTGTCAGGGCAGCTCCGTTCACCCTGACTTACTTATTCTAGAGATCAGTGCAGTGCATAATTTTTCAACTCAAAATAGGCCTGTGCCTTGGGCAGTGGGACAGAAAAGCAAGAAAGTGAAGACTTTTGTACTAGTTTGCTCACATATTTAGTCGGTTAAAACCTATTGTTTTCCAAAGTTATGTTAAGGTTGAATATAGTGTTGGTGGTTGAATCCCATTCCTGTTGAAGTCAATGGCCACACATTCATGCACTTGGTTAGGGCTAGTATTTTGTTGCAATGAAATGTCATGTTCCCTGCAGAAGATAAGTACCTTTTCAGTGTGTTAAAGCAATTTCCTTACCTTCTGGTAAAATAATTTGGAAACTGTACTGTAGGGAAATATTCTGTATTAGCTGGATATGTGAGGAAATCCAAGTTAACTAACCAAGTTTGCTAACTGCAAAATTGTAAGCTGAAGTTTCTCAGTGTGCATGCTGAAGGGCCAAGAACACCACCTGCAAAAGCAGCCCCCCTCAGGAATGTGAAACAAAAGGAAGGTCAGAACTAAAACCAAGGGGCGTTCTGACACCAATTAGAGCATTCCACGAGAGTTTGTATCTGGGATATTTGAGCCAGCTGGTTGGGGCAACAGCTTGTACTTTAAATTATTTGGACCAATTATTTTTGTAATGGGCTGGCCTGAACAGTCTGTTAGAAGGGTATATAAATGCATGTTCAGATTCAACAAACAGAGCAGGAGCAAGACATAAAATCATATTGGTGTTGTGTCTTGACCCCGGAGCGCTGTCTCCAACACTGTACCATTGGTTAATGACAGGTTTCTGTTGAGGAAATCCCTCTCAGCTTCAATATATTTTCTCTTTGGACAATATTTAGCTCTACTGTAAAATTCTTACAATTATCTCAAATAAAAGACTACCCTTTTAGAAAAGTCGACTGAAGACATAAGGAGAATACACTAATGCCATTTAAATGAAATGGATTTCTCAAATACCTTCATGTTTCGGCTGGCTACTTAGAAAGTAAAATGTTTCACATTATAAACAAAATACTGAAGAAGAGAACAAAGAAAATACATTATGACAAATTGTATTCCATTAAACTTCATTCTGTGCTATTTTAATAGTGACATTAACTGAACAGAATTCTTAAAAAAAAAAACAAACAACAAAACAAAGTGCAAACTCCATACTATCTCAGTGCCTATTGCTGTTTTAATTGATAGATACTTTGAATTTAATTTTTACTTATTGATATTTGTATAAAAACAGCTACTATGATTTTATTTCTCTGTTACTGGTTCTACTAGGCCACCAATGAAAGATTTACCTGACTAGTGTGGTTCTCCCTGTGCCTTTGAATCGATGAGCCTGCCGTAGTGCTGGCTGACAGTCTTGAATATTCATTTTCCTCTGGTAAACCTAAAGCAGAACAATAGGAATTTATAATCTGACATTTATGTATTATCTGATTTTAGCATGAGATTCAAAAGACCTTGACGTGTTTTTTACTAAAAGAGAATACAAAGATCACACATTTACCTGGATATTGACTATTTCCATGCTTACTGGAAGTGGAATAATTATTGTTTACCAAGTATGAATAGTATCATAGGTATGCCTGCTGCTTTACAGATGGAGCAATTATACTGAAAGAGCCTTCACATAACACATTACCTACACACTGGCCAGGGATTCCTTCTGCAATGCAGAAATCCCTGGCTCCTCTTCCCCTGGCTGATTTTCATTGCAGAAGTAACGCAAAGTGAATGAAAAACAGGCCTGCAGTTTGCTCTCAAATTCATGTGGTGACATGGGAAGTTAATAGCATGTCCAGGACTCAAAACTTCAATAAAGGTTTTCTGTAATTGTACTTATTGTCCACTCTTCATGTAGGAATTAGCTGCCCAAAATCTAGCTGTGTAAAAAAATTTTATTCAATCTAAATGAGGCAGGTAGTCTCCTTCTGTGGTCAAGAGAGAATAAAACACCTCTACACAGTGATCCTAGAGTGAATCTCACTGCTGGTGCTTCCCCATCACTTCTGCTGGAGTGGGAAGGGCCATTCATGTAGCACTACAGAGGATATAAAGGGTAGGATGAGGGAAAGCAAAGGCAGAAGCAGAAACAGTCATAGAATCATAGAATGGTAAGGTTGGAAATGACCTCAAGGATCATCTAGTTCCAACTCCCTGCCATAGGCACGGACACCTCCCCCTAGTACAGGTCACTCAAGGCCTCGTCCAACTTGACCTTGAACACCTCCAGGGAGGGAGCAGCCACGACCTCCCTGAGTCCATGATATGTGTAATTAAGTCCGTCACATACTAGAATCATAGACCCCTTGGTAGGTCTTATATCCAGCAGTTTTCGTATGGCTTTGTATAGCACATATTCCAAATTGTCATGATACTATGCCATTCATGAACAGCAGATCACTATTCCCTCTTTAGTCAACTAAACAGAGTTAGTTAGTTAGTTAGTTCCACCATGAAAAGAGGATTTTGGTAACTTTAATTGTTCTCAATTTGATCACTTGAGATTTACTGATTAGAAATGGATAACATCTAATCTGAACTATTTGATTAGTCTAGGCATCTACCTTTTGTGTGACTAAAAGCAGGTAAGGTGATTCTGGACCTAGATATGTAATGCTTAATAAAAATACAGCAAGCCTCACTCTGCATATTCTACACCACATACACAGAATTTTAATGGAAACAATTCAAAGTTCAGATGTAATGAATCATAAACTACTTATGGGATTATGTACTATGCTAGACATAGCTCTGTTTTGTGTTCATGTTCAATTTCTTGTTCAGTCATGAAAAAAAAAATTGTGAAACATGCTTGTCTTGCAACCTACTATTTTCAGTAATAAAACCTTTTTTATTTTTTTATAAATGAGTGTTAACTCTTACAGGCTTACAGACATATAACTCATGAAGATATAAATGGCATGAATAATCCCATATAACAACCTGACTTAGAGAGAGTCAGAACGAGAATTTTAAAGAAAAGGAATTATCCTTATTCTTTTTTTCTTTTGGCACCTCTATCCTACATCACTTTCCCTCTTGTAATGGTGCATTTCCAACTCCTGTAGCTAATGATAGCTGGTTTGGGTTTGTTTTGTTTATTTTTTTAATCTATTTGTTCTTTCACATAAAGCTTGTATAAAGTATTCATATATATAGGTCTTTTTCTACAGCCTCAAATCATCTGGACTTCCTCTGGATGCAGACAGTGGAGAAGGTGGACCCCATTTTTTCTAGCTAAGGAGCCAGGACACGTCAGAATCCACCATTTCAGTCCTTTCTGCCTGCTGCAGACAGGGAATCTGACCCTGTTGTCTCAGTGATATGTACCATCTGCAGTATCAAGGTGGAGCAACTGTTTTCTGAAGCTGACCTGTGATATGTTACATATATACTGGGACAAGGTCTGATATTCAAGATCTCCAACATTCTAGGCTTGTGAAATATATGGAAGTTACTACTATTCCTTTCTTACCTATGCTAAATTCCCTGCCCTACAACTTAAAATTATCCCTCAGCAAAATCAAATAATTTTGGTCAAATGAAATGCTTGAAATAAATTTATTTTCAAAAGCCTTTTCTTTTTCCAACAAAAAACAAGTTTCTTTTTTTAACAAATTAATCATGATCTAATAATTTATTCACATGGATTCAGTTTGGATACACCCTAAAGTAATTAAAAAATTCCACAGTTTAATGAAAAATGCCTTTTTAGAAGAGGCTTTTTAATTTAATTAAAATGTGTATTGCAAAATATTTCTGTGTTTCTAAATCACCATAAATAAATGAAAAGACTTTCCCAAAATAGCAGAATGTTTTGCACTATGTTCACATATTTTTGGATCTATCATACATGACAGCCTCGAGCTACGAATAAGGTTATCGATGATTTTCTGTTTATTTCTATGAAAAGCACTTTGGTAAGAGGTCTTATTAAATAAGTAAATTTTCTATGTTCAGCAACAGCACATTGTCACAGACATAGCAAGCAGAGGCTTGGAGTAGTTTGGAAAGGTAAATGGAGTAGTTGATTACATTCTGAGAGCTTTCTTTTACGTACGCCTAAGTAAATATTAGGATACCACAGCCGCGCACTGCATAAGACCTTGCTTAACTCAGCACAAGACTGAAAGTATCAGTTTAGCAGGGGCAGAACTACAAGCACTTAAGCTAATCAGGGGTTCAGGTTGGGGTAGAACTACACCATCTGGACTGGGCTTTCTTGCAACTGTTTTCAAGTTACCCAATATAAGTCTAATTTGGTAATTTCTGGGGCAAAATAATGCTTGCTAACATTATTACTGCCCAAAAAGTGGTGGTCAAAGGAGTTAAATCCATCTGGTGCCAGTCACAAGCGTTGTGTTCCTCAAGGCTCACTGTTGGGACCACTTCTGTTTAAAATATTTACTGATGATCTTTGTGAAGACAGTGTGTCATCAATAAATTTGCAGAGGACACCAAGTTAGGTCAGTGTTGATCTGCAAGAGGGTAGGGAGGCTCTACAGAAGGACTTGGATAGATTGGACCAATGGGCCAACATTAATGGCATGAGCTTTGACAAGGCCAAATGCCAGGCCCTATACTTGGGTCATAACGACCCCATGCAATGCTACAGGCTTGGGGAAGTGTGGCTGGAGAGCTGTTTGGAGAAAGGGACCTGGGGGTTCTAATCAAAAAGCAGCTGAATATGAGAAAGCAGTGTGCCCAGGTGGCCATGAAAGCCAATAGCATCCTGGCTTGTATTAGAAATACTGTGTCCAGCAGGAGCAAGGAGGTGATTGTCCCTTTGTACTTGGCACTGGTGAAGCCACACTTCAAGTTTTGTGTTCAGTTTTGGGCACCTCAATATGAGAGAGATGTTGAGGTGCTGGAGAGAGTGCAGAGGAGGGCAACGAAGATGGTGAAGGGCCTAGAGAATAAATTTGTGACGAGTGACTGAAGGAGTTGGGGCTGTTCAGTTGCAAAAAGAGGAGGCTGAGGGGAGACCTCATCTCTGTCTACAGCTGTGAAAGGACATTGTGGAGAGGTTGGTGCTAGTCTCTTCTCACAGGCAATTAGTGATAGGACAAGAGGGAACGGCCTCAAGCTGCAACAGGCCAGGTTTAGACTGGACATGAGGAAAAAAAAAAATCATGGAAAGATTGGTCAGGCATAGGAATGAGCTGCCCAGGGAAGTGGTTGAGTCATCAACCCTGTATGTGTTTAAAGGTCATTTAGATGTGGTGCCCGGGGATATGGTTTGAGGGTGAACCTTGTAGAGTAGGCATATCGGTTGGACTTGGTGATCTTTTCCAACCTGAACGTTTCTGTGATTCTGTAATACCTGGTGGTGAAAATGAGAGCAAAGAATATGACTCAATAATCTCTAACTGGTGAAGTTAAATGTAAGAAATACATTCCTTTTTTTATATATATACATATATACATATATATATATATATATATATATAGAGAGAGAGAGAGAGAGAGAGAGAGAGAGAGAACAGTCTTGTCCCAAGCAATTTGTGTATTCAAATTAGAAACGAAATTCTTTAGCACTTACTCCCTGTAATACTGAAATATAGGTCACTGACATCTAGAAGAGGTTCTGTGGTTCCAGACAACCTCCAGTCTCGTAGGCTCTGCTATCCCCAAACTGGACACACTTGCACTCCCTGGCATCCAACATTCATATTTACAAAACAACAGTGGCACCACAGTGTCTCCAGGTCTTTGCAACTGTAGTCCCACATAATTTCCTAAGCCCTCTACCATCCGCCAAGATTCTGTACTCACACACAGGCTGAATCTACTGATTTGCTTCATTTGATACATTGGCTGGTATAGTGTGAAAGAGGCATGAGCAGGAAGGGCAAGACGAGGCTCTGCTCAACAGCATCTAGCCCGTATCATGGTGATGTGCCTTTTTTCTGTCAGATTGTCTGCTGTGACACCTCTCTCATTCTGTGACTTGCTTCCTGATGTACTTAGATCTAGTGGTGAATTTCAAGAGACTGCATAGAAGACTGTAGCCTGCTGGTGACCTACTTAGACAGAAAGGTTACCTTCTCAACAACTGAAGCTATACAAAACTAAGTCCCTTACCTGAATAGAGCTTTTGGTGAAACAGGGAGGTTCTTACAGTTACTCTTATGCTGATCTGCATAAGCTATATAGTGAGTCCATTCACATTGATGTCCTCACAAGCAGCGGACCTGTTATAACTGGAGAGGAATAACCATAGAGGCTTCCTTCAAGGGACAGCAGCATGCCAGCAGGCCTGGATAAACAGCACAGTGGAAAGCACGTGCCTATATGACCATTAGAATTACAGAATAACAGAATCACAGAATGGTAAGGTTGGAAGTGACCTCAAAGATCATTCAGTTCCACCCCCCTGCCATAGGCAGGGACACCTCCCACTAGTACAGGTCACTCAAGGCCTCATCCAACCTGGCCTTGAGCGCCTCCAGGGAGGGAGCATCCACAACCTCCCTGGGCAACCTGTTCCAGTGTCTTACACAGCACAAAGTTCCTTCAGCTGAAGAGGGCTGCCTTATCCATACAGTACTTAATTTAATTTTCATTTGTGTTACCTCTGTAGCACACTGTGCTGGGGGTAAAGAACTGTAAGGTATCTGAGGAATTTCTCCCTCTCACCAGCCAAAGCTTGGCTCACCTCAGTCACTTACTATAGTTGCCAGATTTTAAACATTTCACTTAATGACTAAATACTCCTCTACATCCTATTAGGAACTAGTTGGAAATGACAACAAATTTTAGTAAGTGTTTACCTGCAGTGTCTGAGTGTTCAAAACAGAAGATTTGCTGGTTAGGGTGACTTAGGATCACAAGTTTCAGCATTGTACTGTGAAAGGTTGACAGGCTTTCTGATTACTCTCTGTGTTTGGACAAGAAATAGGGAAAAAAGTTCTTGTTTTCAGACTGAAAAATTCTGCTAGCTGTGGAATATTTATGTCAGAAAAGTCACAAATTGGTAGCAGAGAGCTATAGAAAGACATTACTCAAATATTAAAGACAAATTAAAGGATTATATTATATGAAATGAAAAAGCAACTTCTATTAAAACTCTGATCTAACAGGACTGCCAGAAATTAAAATCAGCTTCCAAAACCAACACAGTATTAATTTGTTTGGAAGCTGAACAAGCCAGCATTTAGCAGCTTAGCAATGGTTTTCTAAAGAATTCATCAGGTTCTAAGTAAGATTAGCATCTTCATCAAATTTGATTATTCTTATGTCCATAGTGACTAAGTTTCATGATGGTTCATCATGAGTGGTGCTGACATTTAATTCCTGACAGCAATAGACTAGTCTTATTTAAGAAATTGCTTCTATATTAACTGGTAATATATGAATGTGGACTTCAGTTCTATCAGTGGAATGTAGGTTATATAGTTGCACTGTGCAGCAGTGGGAAGCAGTTCTAAAAAGTTCTGTAATCTCAGTATAAACTATTTAATAGTGCATTTCAGGTTTTATTTTCCTCAAAGCTAGAGGAATTTGGTATATAGTAACAAAGAAATGAAGCAGTATTTTACATGCATTTCAGTATTTTACGTGCATCTCATGGCACATTCTCAAGTATCTGTATTGCATAGATATATACAAAAAGACAGATATTAAAAGCATGAAGATATTAAGGTTGAATCACAGAATCACAGGGGTTGGAAGGGACTTCAAAAGATCATCTAGTCCAAACACCCTGTCAGAGCAGGATCATCTGGACTAGGTCACACTGGAATGCATCCAAGTGAGTTTTGAATGTCTCCAGAGGAGACCCCACAACCTCTCTGGGCAACCTATTCCAGTGTTCTGTCACCCTCACAGTGAAAAAGTTTTGCCTCATGTTTATGCGGCATCTTCTGTGCTCCAGCTTGTACCCATTCATTGTCCCTTGTCCTATCATTGGACATCATTGAGAACAGCCTGGCTCTGTCCTCCTGACATCTGCCCTTCACATATTTATAAACACTAATGAGGTCACTCTTTAGTCTCCTCTTCCCCAAGCTAAACAGCCCTTGCTACCTCAGTCTTTCCTCATAAAGAAGACGTTCCACACCCTTAATCATCTTTGTGGCTCTGTGCTGGACTCTTTCAAGCCCATGAGGGGCCTAGAACAGGACAGAATATTCCAGATGCAGCTTCACCAGGGTGGAGTAGAGGGGGAGGAGAAGCTCTCTCAACCTGCTAACCACAGCCCTTCTAATACACACCAGGATGGCATTGGCCTTCTTGGCCACCAGAGCACATTACTGGCTCATGATCAACCTTCCATTCCCCAGGACCCCCAGGTCATTTTCCCCTTCACTGATCTCCAATAGATCAGTCCCCAACCTATACTGACACCTGGGGTTGTTCTTTCCCAGGTGGAAGACTCTACATTTGCCCTTGTTGAATTTAGTTAAATTTCTCCCTGCCCAATTCTCTAGCCTGTCCAAGTCTTGCTGAATGGCAGCACAACCCTCCTGTGTATCAGCCGCCCCACTTCAGTTTTGCATCATCAGCAAATTTGCTGACAGTGCACTCTGTGCCCTCATCCAGATCATTGATGAATATATTGAATAGTACTGGTCCCAGTACTGACCCCTAAGAGACCCCACTAGTTACAGGCCTCCAACTAGACTCCATCCCATTGACCACAACTCTCTGACTTTTTTCCTTCAACCAGCTCATAATCCACCTCACTACCTGATTGTCCAGACAACACTTCAGTTTATCTGCAAGGATGCTGTGGGATACAGTGTCAAATGCTTTTGAGATAAACCACGTCTGGTGACCTGCTATCATCTGTCCACCTGGTTATGTCCTCATAAAAGGCTATCAGGTTGGTCAAACATGACTTTCCCTTGGTAAAACCATGATGGCTGCTCCCAATGACCTTCTTATCCTTGATATGCCATGACACAGCAGCAAGGATCTCTCCAGGGATGGAGGTAAGGCTGACTGGCCTACAGTTACCTGGATTCTTCTTGCCCTTTTTGAAGGCTGGAGCGGCATTGGCTTTCCTCCAGTACTCAGACATCTCTCCTGTTCCCCACAACTTACCAAAGATGATTAAGAGTGGCCTAGAATAACTTCTGCCAGCTCCCTCTGCACCCATGGGTGCACTCCATCAGGACCCATGGATTTATGGATGTCCAGATTGCTTAATTGATCCCTAAACCTAACTGAGTCCTTATCAACAAAGGCAAACTCCTCTTTTATCCTATCTTGCTCTGGAGCTTCAGGGGTCTGAGGCTCCTGGATAGTCTCCAGCAGTATAAACAGAGACAAAGATGGCTTTCAATAGCTCTGCCTTCTTTTTATCCTCTGTCACCAGGGTACCCACTTCATTTAGCAGTAGGCCTCTAGTGTTAGTTTTGTCTTCAATGTCAATGACAATAAAGAAGGCCTTTCTGTTGTCCTTGACTTCTCTTCCAAGATGTAATTTCAAGGAGGCCTCAGCTTTCCTAGTTGCCTCCCTACATCCTCTGATGACAGTCTTACACTCCTCCCAGGTGGCCAGCCCCTCCTTCCATGATCTGTAGACTCTCTTCTTCCACTTGAGTTAGCCCAGCAATTCCCTACTTAATGATGTGGGTCTCCTGGCTCCCCTTCTCGCTTTTCTACCTGTTGGGATGGTCTGATCTTGAGCTTGGAAGAAGTGGTCTTTGAATGTTAACCAACTGTCTTGGGCCCCATTACCTTCTCCTTCCCTGTCCCATGAGATTTCCCCTAGTAATTTCTAGAAAAGGCCAATGTTCACCCTGCTGAAGTCCAGGGTTGTGATCCTGGTATTCTGTTTCTGCTGCACAAAATCCTGAACTCCTTTTTCTTATGGTCTCTGCAGCCAACGCTGCCCTCAGTCTTCATTGCTTCAACCAGACCCTCCTTGTTAGTAAGTATCAGGTCCAGGAGTGCTCCTCTCCTAGTTGGCTCATCCACAATTTGCATCAAGAAGTTATCCTCAATGCACTGGAGGAACCTCCTGGACTGTGTCTGGCTGTCTGAATAGGCCTTCCAGCAGGTATCTGGGTAGTTAAAACACCCCATGAGAACCAGGGCCTGTGACTGTGAGGTTGCTGTCAGCTGCCTGTAGAAAGCCTCATTGATGTCCTCATCCTGATCGGACGGCCTGTAATGAACACCCACAAGAGTATCACCCATGCTGACCTGCCCTTTAATTCACACCCACAAGCTCTCAACTTGCCCCTCATCCACCCCTGGACACAGCTGAAGACATTGTGGTTGCTCCCTCACATAAAGAGCAACTCCACCACTTCACTTTGTTGACCTGTCATTCCTAAAAAAGGACTTGGCTACCCATGACCACACTGCAGACATGTGAGAAGTCACACCATGTCTCTGTAACTGCCACCAGATCATAACCCCTTGGCTGCACATGGATTGCTAACTCCTCTTTATTGCCTATGATGCATGCACTGGTGAGCAGTCATTCCAGGGAGTGAGCTGAGTGCACTGATTCCACCCTAGAGGGGTGGGAGGTCTTCTGAACACTGCCCCACTGGTGCAAAACCTGCTTTACAAACCCATCCCACTCAGAATCTACTTTAAAGCTTTATGAAGGCACCCTCCTAATTCTTGTCCTAGAACCCTTTTCCCTCTGTGAGACAGGCCTTTCCAATGTACTACCATCAGGCCTGAAATGATTTTTTTCCCTAAGCAAACTGGCAAACCAGGTTTCAATTCATGCAATGAAAATACAACAAAGTTTTTAATATTTTCAACTCTTTCAATTGTTGTTAAGGCTGTAAAAGTAGCATGCTGTATAACAAAATTTATAATACAATTTTGCTCTGCAACAGAGTAAAATCAAAGTTTGGAAGAGACCTCTGGAGATCCATCTGGACTAACTCCCCCTGCTACAGAACATTCACCTAGAGCAAGTTGCACAGGACAGTATCCAGGTGGGCTTTGAATGGCTTCAGTGATGAGTCCCATTAGGATATCAGGTTAAAATGTTACATAGAAAAGAATTAGACTTGGCCTACCCACACTTTTTGTGCTAATTTAGTAGTCTGACTGTTACACATACTGAAAATATGCTCCCTTCCTCCCCAGATTATTGTATTGATACAAATGTGAGCACTGTTGCAATGGACAAAGATGCCTTTACACTCCTGTAATTGCTCAGACTGGGTGAGCTTTTTGCTTTGATTGTTGGAAAAAGCAGAAAGAATTATTTTGGTCAAACACTGTGAATATGGAGAACAGGTTTTCCTGGAAAGGAAGGAACTGTGATTTTGAAATGCTTAATTTTGATTATTTTCAGTATAGTTTTCAAATCACAGGATCACAGGATGTCAGGGGTTGGAAGGGACCCAAAGAGATCATCCCGTCCAACGCCCCTGCCAGAGCAGGACCATACAATCTAGCTCAGGTCACACAGGAATGCATTCAGATGGGCCTTGAAAGTCTCCAGAGAAGGAGACTCCACAGCCTCCCTGGGGAGCCTGTTCCAGTGGTCTGTGACCCTTACAGTAAAGAAGTTCTCCCTCATCTTGAGGTGGAACCTCTTGTGGTGCAACTTAAATCCATTGCTCCTTCTCCTATCACAGGAAGCAAGTGAGAAATTACAAATGACAAAGCTCATTATGTGTAGTTCTGCCTTTAAGCAATGAAGGCTATACAACTGTTCTGCTTGCAAAAACCATATTTAGACTTAAGTTTCCAGCATGAAGATAATAGTACCCAGCACCATGCAAGAACTTAGACATCTACTCCACATTTCACCAAAATAAACACTTTGTCTTTTCTATTCAGACTTCTGTATTCATGTTGTGTATTTTTATGTAATACAGGTTTATGCTTTTAGAACCTTGAAAGGTTTCATTCTTTCTGTCACTGCTCTTGCACCGTTTTTATCATCTTGTTGCAATGCTAAACAAATTGTCATTCACTAGTAGGGCACCTGTAGCAAAGGGAGACTCTGATTTTCCATTTTGTGTCCTCTTTGCATTGATTACAGGATCAGAAATCTCAAATCTCAGTCCTTCATGCCTTGGGCTACTTACAAACTCAGAGTTGAGCTAATCACAAATTCCTCAACAGAGGCTGTTCTATTTTCTTCACATTCAGCTTTTATTGGAGAGGGGCTTATCAGTTCACACATACAAAGTTAAGCCAGTTCCAGAAACACAGATATTTCACAACTCAGAAGACTCCAGCTTGACTGTATCTTAAAAAGCTCATTCAATGAAACACTTCAGCAATTTTACGTTAGAAGAGCTTTGGGATTAAAAACTGCTTACCATTTGATACTGAATTTCCATTTTCAGCAGTCACAGAACTGGACAGTGGATTAGATGACTGAGTTCCATGGTTATTTGCATTTTTATCCTGGGTTTCTGACCCAGTATCTGATGTATTTGGATCTTCTCTGCTCCTCAAGTTCAAATTAGTTTCAGCACCTGATATGAACAGAGAAAAAGATTGTCAGCTTCTTATTAACTAGAGGCTTTCCACACATACGTAGAAAAACTTAACACACAGAAACTAAATTGCCTAATCAAATTACTGCAAAAAATCACTAAATTAATGAAACCAGTGATAAATGTGAGAGGTTTAAGTCAGTGATTTTTGTAGGGTTTTGTGGCGGGGCACACCCAAGTCCCTGCCCCACCGAAGGTTTGAATGGGGTGCGAAACTGTTCTGCTCCCCCCACCTCTGGTTCCTGGGGTTTGGAATATGAAAGGAGTAGGTGTCAAGTACCTTACTTCACCCCCGCAGGCTTGAACCGGAGAGAGCGAATCGCCCCAGCATATATATATGGCAATGGGACACATTATCTAGAGAGACTTGGAGGGACTTGGAGCAGCCTGCCGGAGACTGCTACGGGGGACTTTGAGAGGGCTTTAAGACGGACTGCCAGCCACGGTCCTGCCAGCCACGGTCCTGCCAGCCACGGACTGCCAGCGTTGGACTTGGACTCGGACCTTGACTTAGACCTGGAGTCGGTCCTTGAGTCGGTCCTTGAGGGGCATCTGCAAGAACGGTGACGAGAAGGCACAGTGCCCGCTCTTGACTGTCAGATCTTGCCTGCCTGTTGAAGGGACCTGCCTCTGCCGTAATCGTGGGCAAGCGGCCGAGCAGCCTGAGCTTCACCCTCTGCTGCCCCCACGATCTACACTTCAAGGCACTGCCGCAAACACTGCCGACAAGGAGCCAAGGGACTATCTCCAAATTCCTACTTCACGGCTGTGAGTAGCACAGACGTTCCCTAGGGCTCCAGGCTGCCTTTTGTTTGTAAGTCCGGCAAAGCTATTTTTTATAGCAAACCTTTCCAAGTTTCCTGATTTTCCTGAATTACGAAATTCCCTGTAAGCATCCTTGTGAAAGACTTTTCCCGAACGAATTTTTGAACCCTAACTAATATTTCATATACAGTTGTGGGTGGGGCTTTCCGGAAACAAAATAACTGCATATTTTATAATTCCTGCCTCGTGAAATCCCACAACCGAGTCATGTTTTTGCTATTTTTTGTTAGTGTTTCACCTCTAGCCATTTAAAGTTATGTTTCTTCAAACTATCAAGAGGACATCTGCTCCTGTAGGAGTGCCTAAACTATGTACAATGCACAGGCATTTCTTCAATGGGAATGGCAAAACTCTTTGCTTCTTCCTCTGACTGATGGCACATCCAGACAAAGCAGAACAGCTCTCAGCAAAGAGCCTGGCTGGAGTTGAATCTGAGTTTGCCTAGGTTTGTCAGCCCAGTGTCCCACAATAGGGCTCAGTCATCAGCCATGCCTGGGCAATGCCTCTCACAAGAGATGAGGGGCTGGACACAGATTTGGATGTGTGGAGAGGAGAGGAAGCACCCCCAACACAGTGCTGCATGGCTGCATGAAATGCTGCACTGGCAAGGCTATGCATTTTTAAATGGATTTCTCACTCTTTCTGTGTTTCTCTTAATTTTGTGGTGAATATATATATATAAATAAACTTCTCTTTGCCATAATCATTTTTCTTTCACAGAAGACAGAGCTGAATTACATTTTCTTTCTGTTCAGCTCCATTTCCTCTTTCCACCCTCTGAGAGCTGGCCTTAGATGCAAGACTGACATATTATGGCTGACCTGGGTGCAGAGGCCCTCATTTAGCATTTTATTAAAACTAGCATTACAGCATTCATTCACACTTCCAATAACACCCTCTGGTCTCCCAAAGATACAATATACTCCTTGAAGTCTTGAGCACATGAGTACTTTTCAAGGGGACAAGAAAAACATTTTTAACACCATGTAATAGACACTTTGCTTGCAGATTTGTAAAATTGAGTGTTGAATGCACGGTCTTTTTTTTTTTTTTATTTTAGGCTTGCACTATTGTGCTAGTTTGAGGTTAATTGGAATATTTTAATGGAGAAAATTATAGGCTGTGAAAGGAAAACAATGGTGATGTCTACTTCACTCATAGGCTTGCTGAGATGGATAAGAATAAGAACTCAAAACATAGATAACACAGACACTCAGCCTTGCAGACACTCTCAGGCTGTCTAGCTTCTTGCCTTCTCCTCTCTGCCAAGTAACCTCACTAACCACTTTTCTTCTAACTCACCTGACCGATCCTCCAAACTCACCTTGCGCGTAAGGCAAACCTTGGGGTAAGGTATAGGGGTGGGGAGAAGGTGGAAGGGTGGTTGGGAG
>WBNM01016772.1:0-13886 GCA_013399055.1 Ramphastos sulfuratus | reverse complement strand
TACTCCCCCACTGGGTATTGTTTATGTGGGGTGTATTTAAGGGGGGGGGGGGGGGGGGGGCAGGGAACTCCCAAACCATCACAATTGAAAAAAACTCAACACCTGGTTTACAAAACACCAATATGCAAACAATGAATTAATGAAATAAAAAGTATGTATCCATTCTGGTTAACTTGACATATTTTGCTTAGTTGATAAGGGTTTTTAATTTTTGTTGAGCTTTCAGTTAATACAGGCTGGGGACAGAATGTCTGGAGAGCAGCCAGGCAGAGAGGGATCTGGGGGTACTGGATGACAGCCGACTGAACACGAGCCAGAAGTGTGCCCAGGTGGCCAAGAAGGCCAATGGCATCCTGGCCTGTATCAGGAACAGTGTGGCCAGCAGGACCAGGGAAGTCCTTCTGCCCCTATACTCACCACTGGTCAGGCCACACCTTGAGTACTGTGTCAAGTTCCGGGGCCCTCAATTTAAGAAAGATGTTGAGGTGCTTGAATGTGTTCAGAGAAAGGCAACAAGGCTGGTGAAGGGCCTGGAGCACAGCCCTATGAGGAGGGGCTGAGGGAGCTGGGGGTGTTCAGCCTGGAGAAGAGGAGGCTCAGAGGTGACCTCATTGCTGTCTACAACTACCTGAAAGGAGGTTGTAGCCAGGTGGGGATTGGTCTCCTCTTCCAGGCATCCAGTGACAGAAGAGGACACAGTCTCAAACTGTGCCAAGGCAGGTTTAGGTTGGATGTTAGGAAGAAGTTCTTCATGGAAAGAATGATTGGCCATTGGAATGGGCTGTATGTGGAGGTGGTGGCGTCATCATGCCTGGAGGTGTTTAAGAGGAGGCTGGATGAGGTACTTAGTGCCATGGTTTAGTTAATTAGAAGGGTTATGTGATAGGTTGGACTCGATGATCTTAGAGGTCTTTTCCAACCTGATTAATTCTGTCATTCTGTGAACTCTTTTTAACATTTCTTCTTTTAAAAAATAAAAGCTGTCTGGAAAAGCCAGAAAATTTATTTACAAGTTGTCAGAATAAAATATTTCGATATTTGGATTTTTCCTCTCTCCCTTGCCGTCATTCTCTGACCATTATTTTCTGCCTTATCTAAGTAGAGTGTTTCAGTGGCATTGTTTCATAAACAGCATAATTAGACAAATGTGTGATGCACTGGAAAAATTAGGCCAGCTCTTCCCACAGTAACTGACTTGCGAGGGGCAGCAGAAGATGGTCTGAGTTGGAAAATTCATACAGCACAATCATAAAAGCATGCCCAATTTAGCTTCTGTACAAGCAAGCTGCCTGCAAAATGCATCTTAGCAGCTCATATTAAATTTGTCTGAAAAGGAAATGTCACTTTCAGATGTTAATAGTCAGTGCACTTGCCTATAGATCATAATCCACCTACATAATTTTGTGCCACCTTTTATATAAAGAGTCTTGAGGGAAGTGGTTGGGATCCTTATTTTTCTTGATATACAAAAGATTTATTGATTTGCCTGACATCTGCAATTCATTTGAGAATGAGGAGGTAAAGAGACTTTTTCTTGCATTCCTATTTGCAAAAGCCTTTTGTTTCATAGGTACATTAATATCTTTTCATAGCATTCATGAAGGGCTCTTGGAATAAAAAAAGGTCATCTCTTCTCCTTTATATGTGTAAGATGAAATACTACAAAGAACTGTGGATAGCTATTATTGAGCTAAAATATCATCCTAAATTGGCAGAAAAATGTAATGAATGGATATGCAGCATATCTTTTGGGACACCTATCTAGACAGATCTCTTATCCCATCTGCTCTAATTGGTCATTTTAAGAAATGTACGCCTTTAGTTTCTAAATAGAGCACAATATAGAGAAAATATACTTCATAGTGCCTTACATAATTAAGCCTGGGGGTTGGAAACAAGCCATTATTTTGTTTCAAAATAATCTGGATTTACAAGGATACTTGTGCTGATTTCCTATATATAGGCATCTTCAGGTCTTTGTTAGAGCAGAATTCATATGAGTCTACAGGAAAAGTGTAGCTGTGTCTGTTGGCTAACTTTTAAAAGACTCTGTGAAGGGCCACAAGGCATCCTTAGCAAAGAAGTACTGTTCATTTACTTTGGACTTGGCATAAAATGGGTGAATTTCTGAATAAAATCTTTTCTACAAATAGAATAATAAGTGGATGTTTTAGTCAGGTGTAACCAGCGTGTCATCTCTGTGCTGCAAAATTTACCTAGGATCACTGGGTCATTCATGCTGGAAGAGATCTCAAGGGGTCCCTCATGCACCCCTGCTCCAAGCAGGGCCAGCTGTGGGATGAGACCAGGTTGCTCAGGCCTTTGTACAGATGGGTCTTGAAACCTCACGAGGATGGAGCTTGCCCAACCTCCTTGGGCAGCCAGTCTCTCTGCCCGACTCCCTGGCCTGCCCATCCCCAATGGGTAGAGGTTTCAGTACTCAGCATGGATCCCTTTTGTTTCAGCTCATGCCTGCCACACCTTGTTGCTCTGCCATGCATAGCTGTGAAAGGACTGGCTGCTGCCTCTCCGCCCCTCCCAGCGGGCACTGAGATGGTTGTCAGGTGTCCCCAGAGGCAGCTCTGCCTCAGACTGGACAAGCCCTGCTGCCCCAGACTCTGCTCATGGGGCAGTGCTCCAACCCTGAGTATCATGGGACTGAACTCATTCCAGGTTACTGATGTCTTTCTTCACTGGGGGGCACCAAACTAGTCACAGTATCCAGATGTGGTCTAACAACGAGAGCTAGGCAGAAGGGACAACCGCTGCCCTGAGGTTCTGGCAGTGCTCCTGCCAATGCAGCCCTAGATTCTGCTGACCATCTCTGCTTCCAGGGCTTGCTACTGGCTCCTACCCAGCTTCCACTACCTGCAGCCCCAATACCCTTTCCCCAGAGTTGCTCCCTGGACAGTGTGTCCACAGCCTATATTATAGTAAGAGAGAATTCCTCCCAGGTGGAAGACTTTGCGCTTGCTTTATTTCCACAAGCTTTAACATGCTAGAAGGTCCAGTCTGCACTGAGACATCCCTCTCTCTTCCATCTCCCCAGAAACCAAAAATATCCCTGAGCATAACAGAGGTGTTTCCTGACTTTTTATCATTCATTACATTCCACACACTTTATCATTGCACAGTGGTACCTTAGATGGGAATAATGTGGACAATAATAAAAGATACAGAGAAACTCTCTGTTAACACTGAAACTTAAGAAAATTCCAAATAATTCCTCTTTTATGCATCAAGTATTGGTCAGAAATTCACCTCACCCCCATGTTTTCTCAGTCACCTAATAGAAAAGTTTGGACTTTTCTCCACATTTATATCAGCTTCCCCCTGCTGCCATGAATTCTTGCAGATACAAGTATGCACTGAACTCTCATTCCATATCAACTTTCCAAAACTATCAGATATACTTCAGGAGAGAAGATGTGGTTTCTACAGAATTGTGCTCTGCTGTTTTTACCAGATGGATGGATTATTTACCAGGTTTCACCTTTTTTTTTCCTTTTTTTTTCTTTTTTCCTTTCCTTAGGAACAGCATCTTAACAGTTTACAGCTAGAAATAAATGTTATTTGAGGAGTCATCCATGCCTACTTGTGAGAGACTAGCTGCAGAGAGGTATCAGCTGTAAGAGCATAGTGGGAGTTCATGATTATAAAAGGAATACAAAGTTTAAGTGAAAACCTACAGATTATTTGCAACAGTGAACAGTATTTGGATTACTATTTCAGTAAACTGACTTCGCCAAAAAGATACTTTTGACTCAGTCAAATTCTGCTCTGGCTAATCTTGAGGATGCATGGGCTACAAGGAAGTATGGAAGCTTGGACTGGGGGCATAATTTGCCCCTCAACTGCAGCACAGATAATAGCTGGAAGCAATCACATATACAGGTCTTCTAATCAGAGTATGACAAATAAAAGTGTAATTATCATTTCCTTAAAAGTAAACTCTGTATTCCAATAAATTCATAAGAGGAAAGGTATGCAAAAGAGGAGGGTATGCAAAAGATCATAGAATCATAGAATAGTAATGTTGGAAGGGACCTCGAGGTGTCGTGGTAGGCCTAAATAGGCCGAAGTTGGTTTGTACATGTCCTGGCTTGCCCAGGCTGCTCCCCTGCTCTCCCTCCTTCTGTGCTGGGGGTGGCGGCCACAGGAAAGGGGACAAAAGCCCCGGCTTCACCTAATATGGGCAAGCTTGGCAAAGTGCCATCCTGATTGGCTAATCTATGTCCAAAGGCCCATTACTCTTGGGCTGAATGGATATAAAGGGATGAGCAGGTAGCACAAAGGTGCTCTCTGCTATTGTATCCCTGCNATTATTAATTTTGAATCATTTCATCACAAAGGATCATCTAGTTCCAACTCCCTGCCATAGGCAGGGACACCTCCCACTAGTACAGATCACTCAAGGCCTCATCCAACCTGGCCTTGAACACCTCCAGGGAGGGAGCATCCACAACCGCCCTGGGCAACCTGTTCCAGTGTCTCACCACCCTCACTGGAAAGAACTTCCTCCTAACATCCAGTCTAAATCTCCCCTCTGCCAGTTTAAACCCATTGCCTCTCATCCTGTCATTACAAGACCTTGTAAATAGTCCCTTCCCAGCCTTCCTGTAAGCCCCCTTCAGATACTGGAAGGCTACTATAAGGTCTCCTGGAAGCCTTCTCTTCTCCAGGCTGAAGAGCCCCAACTCTCTCAGCCTGTCTTCATAGCAGAGCTGCTCCAGCCCTCTGATCATCTTTGTGGCCCTCCTCTGGACCCGCTCCAACAGTTCCATGTCCTTCCTGTGCTTGGAGCTCCAGAACAGTACACAGTACTCAGTGTTCTTGGAAAAGACTAGTTTTAAAGCTCATGACAAGATCGAAAGGCACAGGATGGACTGAAATTTCACTTATTTTGGAAACAGAAGTCAGAATGGAAGTCATTATTTAATATATCTGCTTTTTATTTTTCTCTCAAGTCATTATCTCACTCCTAAAGGAAACCAAATGCACTCAAAATCTCCATTAAAAAACTTTTTTTTGTCAAAAGTATAACTTAAACTCCTTTAATTGGCTTCCAAATATCCTATTAAAAAACTCTTTCTTCTCAAGCATAAAATGTGGGGCCCCAAATATCATTGCTATTTCATAAGTAGGATTTAGGCTGAATTAATGCTGTTATCACCAAACAGAAAATGGGCCAGTATAGGGCTCTGTTCAGATGACAGATTAAAGTGCAATACCAAAATATTTTGAGAAGCTATTAATTTTGTAAGGAAATTATATATTCAATCTATTTAACAAAGCTTAGAGCAAAGTATAAATCAATGACTAGTATCAGCATTTTGGTGGAATCACCACAGACTCTGCAGCAAGACATGAAAAACCAGTGTGTTGCAGCAGTAAGTCACCTGGTTGGGTTGTATTTGTCTTTTCTGTTGAAGTCTTTGGTTTCACTCCCCTTTCTTTAAAAGTAGGCATATTCATAATATATACCTGTACTCATATGTTTGTTTTTTTAAGTACTTCTTCGTTTAACATTTAGTGTTCATTTACAGTCTGACTGAGAACTCATTAACAACAGAAGGCCTCCACTGTTTTCAGTAGATTTTTGGATCAGATTCATGCTTACCTTGGATGCTTTGTGTGGCACTGCCAAAGCACCCAGGGATTCATAATACAGGGTAAATATAGAGGGCCTCTTGCTTTGTCTATCCTGTTAATTCAAATGTGGTCATAACTGTTGTCTGGCCTTGAGGCAAATAGTAAAAGACCTATTTCTGTGCAGAAAGGTTGCATCCAAGTTGTCTGCTTGGGAATAGTCCCTGGCCTGTGCAATTTCTTGAACCATGCTCAGAGCTACCTGGAAGAAGCAAGCCTACTAGGTCCAAAAACATGCCAGGGAGTCCTCTACCACTTTAACTGTACAGAAGACTGAGCTGTCACAGCCAGGATGTTCCCTAGCACTGGCTCATTTACTAAAGCAGACACAACCCTTCACCTTGACAGCACTAACTACCAAAATCAGAAATAAATGGTCAATATTAAGTCCATCTCAGGAAAATAAAAAGAAAGATATGGAAGAAAAGCAACCACAAATCAGAAGGTGCTAGTGGGGCACTGAACTGTTGTATGATTTCTGCTGAAGCCACATTTAAGAGCTTTGTTCCAACTGGAGCTGGGGCAGCAGGTTCTCCCTATTTTTTTTTTTTCTATTGCAAATGGAAGTCATATACCTCTCTTTATCTGAACTGACTTGTACCTGGACCATTCTTTAAAGGCATGTGTGCATTTTTGTGAATTAAAGAGAGCTAAGGCTGAGTTTCCAGCTGAGGAATTTCAGTGTCACAAGGTAGGCAGAACATATCTAGGCCCTAAAGTAGAAGCCATCTCTATCCCCACCTACAAAAAGATCAGCCCTATAAAACAGAAACCACAGCTACAGAAAATGCTTAAATCTATAAGAATATATAACATATATAATGACAGAAAGAAATATATGTAAAAAGGGGGAAATAGTTTCCCTCCTCATCATTTGATGTCCTTAATAAATTCCAAGGCAACGTCAAACATTTCTTCGTTCATGGAAAACATGATTTTCTGTAAGCAATAATCAATATATGATTTTAGTTATCAGGATCTATAGCTATTCACATTTCATTAGCAACTATGAAATCTGGAACACACATTCTGGCACATACGTTAATGTAATGCAGGAGGAGAAGATTTTTGAGTCTATAAGCTAAATAGTTTGATTTCCCTGAAATCTGTGGCTGGCATCCAGCAAAATGGGACTTTCCAATCAAGCAGCTTGTCCTACATGTGGATAATTGATCCTACTAACCAGCATAAGAAAGAAAAAAAACATTGCCACAGAAGGGGTTCCTGAGCTGTGCTCTGACTCTGTCTTGGAAGAGTCAGGAATACATCAAATCCTGGTGGCCAACCCTGAATGTTTGTTACATTTATTGTGGTAAGTGGCCATTGTGAAGTGTGTGTGTCTGTGGGAAATAATATGGTGACTATAGAAATTATGCAGGTATTTTTTGATGAAGGCAAGGGAGAAGCAGGTTAAATAAATACAGGTCATTTTATTTTGGCTTGAATATTTACCACTTTATTTTGTTGCACCTTGACAATTGCACTTGATACTTCCTGTTTTGCTCTGACTTACTGTTGAGATACTCCTTGTCCACGGTGTTGGCTATCTACCCTCAGCACAGGTTGTCCTGGGTGTTCTTTCACTGGATAAATGTCTGTTGCTTCAGAGTAATTCAATTTACCTTCAGGAAGTCACACTGTGACCTGCTGTAGCATGACTGTTTACTTTGGCTGCTGAGAGCTGGAGGCAAACAGATGCATCTTATTTGCAGAAAGAAATGGAGCAGGATGAAAACTGTCAAGACAGGATTCTCCCAGCGTATTAACATGTACTGCCTGTCTCACCCTCATAGCTGTGCTGCTGGCTGCCATTGCCTTCAGAGGTAATAATTATTCATTGATTTATTTCACCTCACAAAGCCTGCCTTTAAATCAGCTGTTGTCTAGGATTTCCTCTGCAATGGTGCTCTGAAGATAGGCAGCAATGAATTTGCACTGTCACTTCCAGCACCCTTTCTTTCTGAGCTGTGTAAGTGAAGCTATCAGATGATGTTAAAAGCCACTCCAGAAGGCACATTCTTCAACAGAGCAGCTAAATACAGATAGAAACAGATCACTTCTTCTTTGCTCTGGGAAGTTGCTTTTGTAGAAGGCCTGCAAGAACACTGGGAAGAAAAGAGAGGAGATGCAGGCTGTGAAGAGCTTCAAGTGACAAAACTCACTCTGCAGGAGGCAAAGAGCCTCTCTGAAGAATATCATGGTAGTGTGATGGTCAGAGTTCAGAAGACACATCTGGTAGTGAAAAAATAAATCATTCAAGTGACTGCAGGAACTCCTAGGTCTGGTTCAGCTGTTAAGAAACATTGGCTCAGTCACTCTATTGTAAATTGCTTCACAGTTATGGGAAGACAGCACTCTGATCTTACATTTATTTCAGCACAAGCTACAAATTTTTCCTTCCTTCCTACAACTAATGTTAAGGTCATCTCTGTGTCAGACAAACTTTCAGAGTTGGTGGAGAGATAGACAGCACATGTATCTTCTTCATCTGTCTGGAAGACTCTGGATTATTTGATTTAGGCTTATTCTCAAGACAAAGAATACCACTGATGAAGTGGAGAAAACAGCCTTCTTAAATACTAGTAATGGATGAATAATATCTGGACAAGCTACTACCTCTCCTACTTGGTAATATTTGAGCAAGAACTTGGAACATCTTTTTTATGCTGGAAGTGTGCTAGAGTCCAGTCAGCACACAGGTTTCAGAGACCCATGAGGTTTCTTCCTCTCCATCTCCTGGAGAGAAAAGAACTATCTCTAAAGAGAGCAAGGAGGGCAGCACTACCTGAGAAAATTTCTTGCCTTAGGAGAAGCATTTCTTCCCTCCATGTTCAAATGTTTCACACCTTTTCAAGTCTAATATGGAAAAGAAGTGGGTGATTTTAATCTGTAAGAGTTTTGTTTACTGTTAGGTGTGTTGTTTGGCTGACAAAATGGTCTATCTGTGTGGTTAAAACACTGCTGGTGTGTGCTGGAAAAGGAGGAGGCAGTTTGGTAAGAAACACATCTCTTTTAAAAACTGTTTTCTTCTAACTAGTGTGGATGCAGCAGTTCTTTTGGAAGGCAGATATTTAACTTCGTTTACATTTGTGTGTGCTATCTCAGTAACAGAACAGCCATTGCTGCTGGGCTTCAGCTGCTGTTGGAAGGTTTTAAGTGATGAGACACTGTCTCAACCTTCCTCCCCCTCAAACACAGTTGCAAATATTGTAAAAACAAACAAACAAACAGAATCCCAAACCCACACAGACAAAGAGACAGAGATTTGCTACTGCAAACAGCATCACATCAATTCTATTTACTTTTCCTACAGAGTATTTCTGCAGAAATTTTTCAGGATCTCTCTCACAGCAGCTCTGACTTCAACTGCAACACAGACGTCAGCATAAGCGACTGCATTGGGCAGGTAAATTAAGCAGATCCCAATGAACAATCCAAGGAACACTTTTGAATCACCTGTATTGTAATTCTGCACATCACAGGGACAGATGTTCTGGAAAACTCTTTGGGCACTATTCCCAACTTGCTCCCAAGTGAGCTTCAAAAATAAAAATTGAATCTAGATATTCCTTTAGCTTTTTTCTGCATTCATTCACAGCGATGGTCAACCACACCTTCGTCAAGCGTCAAAGCAAGAACATACGGCTTGCACGGATGCAGTGTGATAAGCATCCATACTGTGCACAAACATAGCCAACCTGTGGCTAAGAACTGTCACTATGTACTACTAGAATGTCAGCATCATCCTGCAACCAATCCTTAAGGAAAGAGGTTAAAGAATTAATGAAATGTGGAACTTCAGGTCTAATTTTTTTTTCTTTGAAAAATTAAGCCACGCAAAGAATAAAACTAACTTTCATGTCTTTAATTTTAAAATGGAGTGAAAACTCAAGCCAAAAGAGCACTGAACTTGAAAGCTCACTCGCTGGTGGGCCCAAGGAGAAGACAGATACCCCAAACTGCTATTCCTACTTTTTTTCAATCTATTTTGAACAGTCTTCTCTTGCTTCTCCAACCAGTCCTACAAAATCCTGACAATGGAACTGGAACAGAAGCCAAATATATGGGCCTGTAGAGTTTCATGAGAAGCTGCACAAGTCCTATCAAGAACTATCACTGAGGGGATGGAGTTCAGACAGTAGCATCTGCATTGCTCTTGGATATCTGAGTCTCTGAGTTTAGAAGTAGCTTTGTTTGTTTATAACACATCCTTGGTATCTGTGTAGACATATCCATAAACGACAACCTGACTGGCAGTGAAATGGCCACTTTTGAACTTATCAAAAATAAGAAGTCAACACATTTAACTGTTAACATTTCCATCTGAAAAATCTGACTGTGTTTGAAGTAAACCATTTCAACACTTTTCAAACATTTTTGAAAGACCGGACATGAAAGAATGTTTATTTCTGCACAGAACTTCAGAATGCTTGATTTTCATTCCAGGGCAAAACAAAAACAAATGTCTATCTTGAACTTTTCTATGAAATAAGATTACTGTTCTCTACTGAGGCTCTGTGCAAAACACAATTTTATGCTGAGATGAATGCAAATAAGTTAAAAGCACCTGAACAGGTTTCTCACTGAAGTTGAAAAATCATTTAGAGATTTTCACTAAAAAGTATGTTTGAAATTCATTCTCTACTACGTTCCAAATGCCTATAGTCCTGTAAAATCAAATTATACAACGTTTACCGCCAAAGAGCCATATTCTTGGTTGGTATCAGGAACAGAAGTGTGCTATGATTCAGTTTCCTTGTTGTCCCAGATATGGCTAATTTCTTACATTAGTGCATTTTTGTTTTAGTAATGTAGTGGTTCCTAAACAAAGCCCTTTGTGATTCATTACCTTGGAGCAAACGCACAAACAATCAAACACAAAAAGAAACAAACAAAATCCAAACAAAAAAATCCAAAAAACAAACCAAAACCAAACACTGAAGATCATACTATTTAAAGAAGCCCACAACACTGTTAGTAATGAGACAAATTCCTGAACCATTGCTGAATTTGGAACAACGATGCTGCACCAGATGGTAAAGAAATTACATTGCTATGAAGGTAATCATTTTGTAAATGCCTATGTGAATGTCAAGTCACTATTAAAGGTGGGATGTTATCAAAACTTATGGGCTTGAAATGCACTAACCTGAACCACTATAGTGTGGTTATTAGGCTCCAGTATTATGAAGGTGACAGAGTAAATCCAATCCAATGGAAAGAAAGCAAAAAAGAATTAGTAATTTAAAAGGAATGCCTGCAGTTCTCAGAAGTGGGTCATGTAAAAGGAAGGTTGGTGCAATTTTTTCTCAGCTTTCTTACTGTTAAGTAGTGACTAGGTATGAACATGAGAGAGCTTGTGTTGGGTCAGACCAAGGGTCGTCTGCTCCAGAATGCTCTTCTGATAGGAGCAGGTAGTTACAGCACAAAATCATGCCAAAAATGCAGTAGGACCGCATGGTTTCCTCCAACCTGCATTTAACAGGATATAGGCTTTGGAAATGTGTGGAGGAGTGCTAAAGATTTAATTTTATTTTCAATACAAGCATTTAAAATGAAAAATAAATACAATAAAGGTTTATGACAATATCTGTGGGTTTGTTTTGTTTTTTTTTTCACCTGAAAATGAGACCTGATTTGTTCCTCTAATAATCTTCAGCTTAAAATTATTTAGGGTAACCACAGTTCCTCTTTTCCATTTCATAACAGAAAGCCAATGGAAATTACATAGCACATGATTTGGGGCTGTAAGAGCAAACAGTGAATTCAACAGAGAAAGATTACCTTAAAAAAAATATCATTATAAAGGAAACTTTGAAAAAATCTTTAGCAGTAAAATATGCTAGTTTTCAGGGATTCTGAAATGGAATATTATTCTTCATATATAGTATTTACCCTAAAGCAACAGATTTCTTTTTTTTCTGTGATAAATTATCCAGATAACACCAGACTTAAAATTGAGGAGAAGACTGCAAGGTAAGGTGGTATCTTCCAGGCAGTAAAAAAGTTCATAGGTATTACAGTATCACAGTATAGCAAGGTTGGAAGAGACCTCAAAGATCATCAAGTCCAACCCATTACCACAGACCTCAAGACTAGACCATGGCACCAAGTGCCACGTCCAAACCTGCCTTGAATACCTCCAGGGACGGTGACTCCACTCCCTGGGCAGCCCATTCCAGTAGCGAATGACTCTCTCAGTGAAGAACTTTCTCCTCACCTCCAGCCTAAACCTCCCCTGGCACAGCTTGAGACTGTGTCCTCTTGTTCTGGTGCTGGTTGCCTGAGAGAAGAAAGCAACCTCCTGCTGGCCACAACCACCCTTCACGTAGTTGTAGACAGCAATAAGGTCTCCCCTAAGCCTCCTCTTCACCAGGCTAAACAATCCCAGCTCCCTCAGCCTCTCCTCATAGGGCTTGTGCTCGAGGCCTCTCACCAGCCTCGTTGCCCTTCTCTGGACACAACAGAGAACACTTTCCCTGAACTCTTCTAATCTCCTCTTTTGCCACAGTAATGTAAACCATAATTATCTACTCAGAAAAATCACCCAGCTTGGGTTGGATGGCAATGGCATTGCCAGTTCTGTCTCCTCTGTAATTTTATGCATAGAGCATCTACAGCTAGCCAAGTACGGGTCTTTATGACATGCACTGAACTCTTACTATCAGCACTTTGGCTTTCTTCCACTTCTCTGTACCTACTGCAAAACATGCAGACTGAAAGCTGCAAGTAGTTTACAGTGAATCAAAGTAATGACACTCCTGTGTTTAGATATCAATTTAAAAATTAGTCACAGAAAGTCACCCTCACTCCCTGATAATCAAGGCAATTATATATACAGGTATTAATCTCTTTCTGAAATGTGTTGTGAAGTTTAATTCATTGAAGTTTTAATCCTTTGAGAATTTTACTTGAAAGATACAGAAGCCAAATGTAATAGTTCCTCTAGCACTCACAGGTCAAAGATAAAAGGTGAAAACACAGATTTCTGCATTGCTCATGTTTTGGAAATTGTAAGTTTTTGCCACAACAAAACGATTACATTGTAGCAATATAATGCAGATATTAATATTGTCTTTATTAAGTTGCTTAGGAGGAAAAGTTGAGTGGCTTGGAGGATAAGGGAGTGGGATTTCATCTCAGAAACACCGGTGGGGATTTAATTTACAATCAGCTGTTGAGACATCAGCTGCACAATAGCTTGCTCTAATCTCCTGATAGAGGGAAATTATTTACTAGCTATCAAAGGAATGTCTACCTTTGACAAGACAGTACTCCTCATACATACATTTTAAATCCTGTTACTTTCCAAGTTTCAGCCAATTTCAATTTGGCAAGCTTTAGTCTCAACTATGTACATCTAAATATCTGTGTTATTTGTCAATCACAACTGTCTTCCTGTGACTTCTATGCTTAAACTGGAGAATGCAGAACAGTTCACTGATATGTGAAGCTATCTGCATTGGAATTACCTCACTTAGGAAGCAGGTAAAGAAAGGATTCATACAGTTAATGGATGCCAAAACACAGGGCAAACATTTGAATAGTACTGATATGCAGTTAATGATCTAATGTGTGTGTGCATTTTCTGTTTTAGCAATGAAGAGGTCACTAAAGCATGTATTGACTTTGTATATACAGAGTTACTTGCATTGAAACACTAAAAATCATGAAACTTGGAAGCCTATGTACATTGGTGGCCTATACAAAGGAAAAGTCTTCCCAATTTTATTTCTTAGGCACCTAAATCTGGGGTTGCAAGTTTGCACACTTTCTTTTGCTCTAACACAGAAGTCAACCATCCATGCCAATCTTTTCTTAGCAAGCAAGAAGAAAAGGCACTGCATCTTTATCAATAGCCTGATGGTAAGGAAATTCATTCAGGTTAAGAGAATATTGTATTTCTATTGCTCCTTTCCCTTTACAAGCTCACTTTGAGAGTCTGAGCATGGATGATGGGCTTCCACCTTCTGTTCTAAGGTGGAAGTTATTCCCCTTTGTATGGAAGGATATTGAGGTGCCGGAACATGTCCACATGTCCAGAGAAGGGCAACAAGGCTCCTGAAGGGCCTGGGGCACGTGACCTACATGGAGAGTCTGAGGGAGCTGGGGTTATTCAATCTGGAGAAGAGGAGGCTGAAGGGAGATCTCATCACCCTCTACAGCTACCAGAAAGGAGGCTGGAGTGAGGAGGGGGCCAGTCTATTCTCTGTAATGACAAGGGACAGGACTAGAGG
>WBNM01016771.1:1493-12838 GCA_013399055.1 Ramphastos sulfuratus | reverse complement strand
GGGGGGGGGGGGGGGGGGGCGCTGAGAAAGCAGAGGAAGGGTTTTCAGTTGATTTACACAGAACATTTTACTCTTCTGGTACAAAAGTATCAGATTACACCAGTATGTAGACAGAACACAAGGAAGAGGAAAGAGAATACCAATCCAAATCCTGTAACAGTCCAAAATGCAGTCACCACTCAAGGACCAGAAAAGCCAGAAAGTGACCAGTGTCCCCTTTCCATTGCCATGATATCAAGCATCCATCAATATCTGAAGGGGGCCTACAGAAAGGCTGGGGAGGGACTATTTACAAGGTCTTGTAATGACAAGACAAGAGGCAATGGGTTTAAACTGGTAGAAGGGAGATTTAGACTAGATGTTAGGAGGAAGTTCTTTACAGTGAGGGTAGTGAGACACTGGCACAGGTTACCCAGGGAGGTTGTGGATGCTTCCTCCCTGCAGGTGTTCAAGGCCAGGTTGGATGGGGCCTTGAGTAACCTGTACTAGTGGGAGGTGTCCCTGCCTATGGACAGGGGTTGGAACTAGATGATCTTTGAGGTCCCTTTCAACCATTATAAAATAAAAAATTCAAAACCAAACAAAAACAAACAAACAAACAAAAAACAGTAGTTGTAAATTCATGATCCTGATAGAGAGGAATATATATATATATGTGTGTGTGTATATATATATATATATATATATGTATATATCTATACATACGCACACACACATATTATGTGGTTCAAACCACTACATCAGGGAGCAGCTCTCTGGGGTTAGAAAGACTTTATTATATTTAACAAGGCATCCAAGCAGAAAGACAGATGTTACTGTCTCCCAGACTGTTCCTTAATAGTCTGATAGTACATTATAAATACTACTTGGATTTTATTAGACAGAACTTACCATAAAGGCATTAAAATAATTATAATAAAGTATTATATTCTAACTGAACAAGCACAATGCCAACTGAAATCCCACATCTATCCTCTAACTGCTCAAGCCAAAGATGTCTTCTATTATTGATTTCCTGAGCCATTTACTCCAAGTTTTGATGTCAAGTATAAAGTAGGTCTACTCAAAGTTTGCAGAAATATTTGAGGTTTAGATTAAAGCCTTCCAGCAGTAACATAGAAATTATTGATGTTCAAAGGCTTGTCCTATAAGCCAAACAAGCTCTTGTAATTCAATGCTATTGGAAAGCTTTTAATCAGGAGGACTGGAAGACTGATCATCTTTATGACAAGAACTGGTAAACTAACCCAACAAAACAACTGGACTTAATATCAAGTATGTTTCACATGGTTAACTATGTGGGCAAATCTATCATTGACTTAATAGAAGAGTGAGCCTATAAATCAGAAAACTAATGAAAAAAAGGAATGTTTTTTAACCAGTAGACCTTCCTGCTTTGGGAATAGTCTTGCTGTTCTAGTGTTTTGGGAGGGTTTTTTTGGGTTGTGGGGTTTGTTTTTAATTTTACTCTCCCCCTTTCTTTTTACAAATAAAGTTTGGGGTTGCAGCCTAGCAAATTCTTTAATCATGTAACTAACCACATTATCCATTATGTGTAGAGCACAGTGCATATTTGATCAATAATACTGTTTTGTTAATGCTGTATCAACTAAATAAGTAGAAATTAAAAAAAAAATCCTTCACACTTTGTGGGTATTTTTAGTTGCTGAGTCAGAAAAGAAAATGAGGTCCAACATCTGCATTTATTTTTGTTCAGTAAAGCTTGCATCTCCCTTCAGGGCTGAGAGCAAGAAAACTGCTGCTAACCATGATAATTACACAGTACTCAGCAGGGTGAGTAGAATAACATTGTAATTGTCCAAGGGTTTGAACAATTTGGACTGATTTTCTATAGTGTATAATTTACAGTACAGATTCAGAATGTGTTTTCTTTGCTCCAAGAACACTTCTATCCTTTAGCTCTGGATCATTATGCATGGAGACAAGAATTCACAATCAAATTCCATCCAGATGAAGAACATCTGCAAAAATAGAATAATTTATTTTATTGGCATTTGCATAATTTTATCTGGGTCTGATTCTCCTTGTGACAGTCAAGGCAATATAAAATAATCAAGACCCCATGGAGTCATCCAGACTAAGTAAAAATATGCAAACTCTTGAAATGTTACCACAATCAACAAATTAGTGACAGTGACTGAACCAGGGTGGAAGGACTCAAGGATATATTAACAAGCTCTGTGCTTACATATAGTTTATTTTCCCTCATGAGGCCAGGACAAGATTTGGTCATACAGAGTTACATATTAAGACTCATTCTGCAAAAATCTGTTTGTTTTTATGTGCTGAAGAGTCACTGCGAAGCAACTGGGACTAATAACAACTGAGAACAGTTATGGATCAGGGCCCATGTAACTTCTGAGTATAGCAATGGGAACAACAAGTAGAAGGGAAGTCTTCATTGCCACTGTGTGTAAAGCAGCAGCATGACCTAAAGGAATTTTCACTTTTCTCAGCAAGAAACTATCAGCTGAGAGCCGTGGCTGAACACTATCATCCATTATTAAAGGCTTAGATAAAAGCCCTCTGCACTGGATGAAAAAACTGTCAGGGTGGATGTGCCCGAAGAGAGGTGGTGAATGGAGTTAAATCTGGCTGCTGCCCAGGCACTAGTGAGTGCTGTCCCACAGGGTTCAGTGCTAAGGCCTGTCCTGATATTCATCTCCTGGATGAGGAGATTGAATGCACTCTCAGTAAGTTTGCAGATGACACCAAGCTTCTTGATCTCTTAGAAGGTAGGGAAGCTTTACAACGAGATCTGGACAGGTTAGACCAATGGGACAAGGCTAATTGTATGAAGTTCAACAAGGCCAAGTACCAAGTCCCACACTTGGGTCACAACAACCCCATAGTAACTTACAGACAGAGGATGTGTGGTTGGAAAGCTGCATCTTGGAGAGGGACCTGGGGGTATTGTTTGACAGGTGATTGAATGTGACTCAGCAGTGTGCCTAGGTGGCCAAGAAAGCCAGTGGCATCCTGGCTTGTATTAGAAACACTGTGGCCAGCATAAACAGGGAGGTCATCATCCCCCTGTACTCAGCACTGGTAAGACCACACCTTGACTATTGTCATACTGAGTTTGGCTGCTCTGGAGTTAGTTCTTCTCAAAGCATCTTTCTAGTGCTGTGTTTTGCAGTGCTGTAGCTGAGTTTTGATAACACACCAGTGCTTTGGCTACTGCTGAACATGCATCCAATCTGTGCTTTTCCAACCTTTCCCCATCCCTGGGATGTACCCCAAGAGTACACTGAGGGGTGGGAAAGATCTTGGGAGGGGACACAGCCATGCCAGCTGACCTAAACTGGCTGAAGGAATATTCCATGCCATACTATGTCAGCTCAGATAGAAGAACTAAGTGAAAGAAGGAAGTGGGGGAATATTTGTCAATGATGCCTGTCGTCACAGCAACTGTTACACATAGAGCTCTGCTTCCCAAGACCAACCACCATCTGATGATGGAAAGCAGAGAATAACATTTCTGTTTGCTTTTGTTTTCTGCACGCAGCCTTTTGCTTGTGCTTTATTATCAAATTGCTTCTATCTTATTACTGGCTTTTGCTATATTTTCCCCTTTCCCCTGCCCATCTAAGAAGGGGAGTGATAGAGTGGCTTTAGTAAGCATTTGGGCCCCAGCCAGGGCCAAACCACCACAATTGTTTTCTACAGGGCCCCTTACTATGGGAAGGATGCTGGATGCTGGATCTTGTCCAGAGACAGGCAGCAAGGCTCATTGAGGGCTTGGATCACATGACCTACAAGGAGCATCTGAGGATTGTTGAGTCTAGAAAAGAGGAGGCTGAGGGGAGATGTTATCATTTTCTACAATCAGCTGGAGAGCAGAGGGGGGTAGTGTCTTCTCCTTGGTGGCAAGCGACAGGACTATGGTTATAAGCTGAAACAGGGGAGGTTTAGGCTAAGATTTCAGGAAATACTTCTTCACTGAAAGGGTTATCAGATATTGGAATGGTGGGTGCAGGGCAGTGATGGAGTCACCACCCCTGGAGGTGTTCAAGCAGCATGTCAACTTGGCACTTAGGGACGTGGTTTAGTGTTGATCCTTAAATGCTGAGTTGAGGGTTGGACTGGATGATCTTGGAGGTCTCTTCCAACCAGATAGATTCCATGATTCTGTGATTCTGACAAAAAATGTTAAGAAAAATAAATTGGACATCTTAACAGCGGCCTGCTTTTTACAACATTTAAAGATTTATTTTTTGGTGAAATTGTTTTAACTGGAGAAGAAAAGGAAGAGACATAACTGGAAGGAGAAGGAAGAAGAGAGGAAAAACCTAAAAATACATTTTCATTTACACAAATCTGAACTTCCAGCAAATTACAACCCATGAATTTCCAAAATTAAGCATTATTTTTAAATTAGTACAAATTCTATAAAAAATAACAATTTGTTTCTTTCTTTACACCCAATTAAAAAGTTTCTCACTCAGAAACTGTCTTGAAGAGTTGTGTTTTTGACTTGAAATATGGGGATTTCCCTCTCTGAGATTCAACTCTGTTCTCATATTAGAGAAAAACAACACACTAAAATCAGTAGGATTTTTTTGTTTCTTACTATGCTTTTTCATGACTTCTGTCTAAAATTTGGACTAAAAAATACCTACCCTACAGACTCTAATGGAAATTATATACCCAATGTTTCTGGAGCACTTTGAAGAAAGGGTTAAAGCAGACATAAATATTTCCAATACTGTTACAAAGTTATATTCTCTAGTAGAGATTAGGACTGTTTCTAAATCATGGGATTTTTGCCAGGTCCTTTCTAACTCTATTGAACTCATTGTTATTAGAGAACATAGAGGGATGATATTTTTTTATCATGCTATTTGCCAAGTTTTCATAATACCACCTCACTATAGCAGTAGGTTAAAAACTAGATACAATATTTGCATTCCTGAAAACTAGGTAGTATAAATGAGTAATAGGTGGTTCCAAAAGTCTACATTAAATGCCTTCCAATGTTTCTATGTTTAAGGTAATGTCTTAACTGCTTTACATAAAACTGAGTAATGGCTTTAAATTAGAGAAGGGCAGATTTAGATTAGATATCAGCAAGAAGTTCTTTATTATAAGCATGGTGCACCACTGCAAGTGTTTGCCCAGGGAGGTGGTGGAGGGCCCATCCTTGGAGATGTGCAAGGTCAGGCTCAACAGGGTTTTTGAGTGACCTGATCTATTTGGGGATGTCCCTGCTGACTGCAGAGGGTTTGAATTAAACGACTTTCAGAGATCCCTTCCAGTTGAGTGCATTCTATGATTGCATGATTCTATGATTGATTTTTTTTTTCATTTTTTTCATCTTTTTTTAATTACAATTGATGTTAACAGCTGGAGTAGTTGTAAAAGAGTTTGCCTTTGCATACTGACCTTCAGCCAGTTCACATAAAGTCCTTCAATAGTATAATTAATATTTTTTACAAGCTTCTGATCAAAAGGAACTTCATAGCAGTTACTTGTCGTTCCCCTGCTCCAGGGTGCCATTTGTGATGGATGACACAGCACAAACCCTGTTGCTGCTGCACAACAGAATTTCAGATATGCAGAGTACAGAATCTCAGAAGTCCTCTTAGAAATCCTTTATTACAGCATTGCAGAATCCTCAGAATCTCAGAGGTTTTATTGCTTGAAGTAGCTGATTACATATAGCATCTTATTTGCACATTAACACACTTAACCAATAGAATTCAGCCCCATATGCAAGCTAAAAACATTCCCCTATATAAAGCACTAAAAATAGTCCCCTATAAAAGCAAGTCCAGCATGCCCAAAGGTCCATCTTCTGCAGAATGTTTTTTCTGACAGTCATATAATGTTTTGTTTTGTTCTTCATAAACAAGTTCACAGCTTGTAGTTGTTTGCAGAACAGCATCTGCTACAGTTACTCCGTTACCAAACATAATGTATCAACAGCATGTGACATTTTATACTCAGGTGGCTTTACACTATATGATGAAAAGGGAGAGGAAAAATATGACATTTGTATATAAAGTGGTACCCTTATCTCAATGTCACCCATCGCTAGTCAGATCTGGAAAGCAAGCCTTTGAGCTACTGGGGCTAGGTGATCTTAACATTCAGAAACAGATCTTTCAATTAATTCCATATTCACTCTTATGATGATTTTAAACAGTGTCATGTCACAAGTCAAAACTTCAAGCAAATTTCAGTTTCCAACAGGTGATCTGGTACACTCAAAAAGAGATGCTGCCAAATTATAGAACAAATAATAAGATGGAAGAAGATGGAAGAATAATAATAAGGGCTGTTGGCTGCATGCGGTTTTGTCCACATTATTGTAGATATGGTTCACTTCTTTCACTACTGTCATCACTGCCACAGCTCTAAAAGGAGGTGAGGAAGGACTCTGTGCTGGTTTGAGGCTAATTCCAATATTTTAATAGAGAAAATTATATTATGGGCTGTGAAAAGAAAACAATGGTGATGTCTACTTCACTCATAGGCTTGCTGAGATGTTTAAGAATAAGAACTCAAAACATAGATAAGTCAGTCTCTGGGGCACAGTGTCTCAGGCTTCTAGCGGCTTCTGGCTTCCTTATCTCTGCTGAGTAATTTCACTAACTGCTTTCCTTCTAACCTCCCTGGCCAATCCCCAAAAATTCACCTTGCACGTAAAGCAAACCTTGGGGTAAGGTATAGGGGTGGGGAGAAGGTGGAAGGGTGGTTGGGAGCCCCTCCTGGGGTCTCCGATTTCTGGGAGGGGGGTTGTGTTTCTGTATTACCTTTACCTTGTCTATTTCTATAAATATTTCTGTATATAGCGTATATATCTGCTTGTATATTGTGCTGAGCTGTAAATAGAGCTTCATTCCTTAACTTCCAGCAGGCTGAGTTCTAGTCTGGGTCATTTTACAAAGTGGGCCGAGGACAGGTAACTCCCAAACCATCACAGACTCTAAACAAAAAGCAACCATTTGGCTTGCTTTACAACTACATTCCACCACTGTGGCATTGATTTCAACATTAACTCCTGGACTGAAAACCCAAAGCACAGGTGTAAAACTAAGTGGCCACATGTTGGCTGCTGTACTCAGCAACATCTTTTGTCTGACATACATTAGGGGTGAGATTTCCCAAGTTATGTCAGACCCATAGCATTTACTCAGCAGGAGTGTGACTTTAAACACTACTCCCTAACAAAGGAGAGCAAGATCAAATGAAAGGAAGCAATCTGATCTAGGCACTAAATGTCTCAGGAGACCCACTTCTGATGGGGAGCATTGTGACTTATTTTGTCATAAGCACTGGTTTTGAGAATGTCACCATGGACCCATTCTCCTCTTCTGCCACTAAGGTACTAGATTTACATCTTTATAGGCATATATAGTACATTAGCATAATCAAACATGATCAGTATATGGTCTCTGCTTTTGTCGGGGAAGAGGTNTTTACCGCAGGTGATGGACAGACCCCGGACCCCAGACTTAGTGGCGCCAGGTCCTTTGTCCCTTTTCCTGCGGTTGCTCTCTCCCCAAAACAGAAGGAGAGAGAGCAGAAAAACATGTCTGCATAAACCAGGACATGTACAAGCCTAATTTGGCCTGTTTAGGCCTACCACGACAGCTTTATAGCCCACAGAACTTCCCATTACCTTGCTCCCTTTGCAATTGTTTGGGAGAATGAATGAAGAAATACAAAAGGAAAACCAAAATAACCTAATCTTTGTGAGAAACCTGCCCAAACCCTCATTCTGACTTGTAAATGGAAATGGAAGAAGTAATGCCGGCTCTGCGATAGCTGCTGACCCCAGATGCATTTTCCACAGAACTCTGAAGCAGTCCAAGGGGAGGAAGCAGATTCTGCTCAACCAGCAAAGTACATCATCTCAAAGAAGAACATGTTCATAAACAAGCTGCCAAATTGTATTCTTCATACTCATCCTTCAATAAAAGAAAGTAATTTTAGTTTACTGGATACATTCTAGACTCAGGATGTAGGGCTCCCTCTCTGTCCTGGGAGATGCAATGTATAGGTCTCATAATAAAGAAACATTCCACAGGTGTGGACTACAGAAAGTGAGAGGGAACATCTGCTTCCCACTCAATGGAATTATTTAATCAAAGTGTTCCTGGGCACAACAGGAAACCAAACTTTAAGTACCCAAGCCTTACCTTTATACAAATAAAATCATTAGCGTAAAATGGAAACTGTTTTACACATTATTTGCCATCATGGCTACAGAGGCAACTGAGTAGGAATTAGAGAATTTACATTTCAGATCCCTGAAATCTTAAGGCGGATCATAACGATATATTAATTCTTTAAATATTCTGATGCGAAACATCTAATGATTACCAAATCATCCATTTCAGTGAAAGGAATAAGTATCAGAAAACCTGGAAAGTGAATTTCCCAGAATTCCTCAGGTTCTGTCCAAATTCACAGGTTTTCTGGCAGGCACATATGGATCTATATTTGTCTAACATGTATATGGCATTGTGCTGGTTCGAGGCTAATTTGAATATTTTACTGAGTGAAATTAAATCCTTAGCTGTGAGAAGAAAGAAAAAAAAACCAAAAAAAACCAGAAACCTATATCACTCATTCTTCTGCTGAGAAATGCCAACTAGTCAAAATATAGATAAGACACTCACTTCTCACACACTTCTCAGTTAGTTCTCACTTCTCTCTGGTCTGTGTGGTTGCATCTGCCTTAACTCTAATCTGACCTAACCTTTTTTCTTTTCCTAACCTCCTTGTCACCTTTTTTGACATCTCACCTCAGATCTCTCCGGATCTATCACGTGAGATATACAGGGATTGATCTGGTTGTTGCTGAAAGGAGGGAAATAGGAGGAAGTGGGGAGGAGGTTTGGGTTGGGAGCCTCCTGGCAATCTGATTGTTTTGGGAGGGATTTTGTGTTTCTGTATTACTTTTGACTTGTATTTAACTGTAAATATTTGTAATATATTGTAAAGATATGCTTGTAAATTGTGCTAGGCTGTAAATACAGCTTCCTTAACTTCCAGACGACTGACTCTAGTCCGGTGAATTTGTGTGGAGGGGTAACTCCCAAACCATCATAGCTCTTTAGCAATACTGAAGTTACTTTTGCTTGATAAAATTCTAATCACAAATTGAAGACAATCCACAGAATTAAAAAAAAAAAACAAAACACAAACAAAAACAAAACCAAAAACCAAAAGCAAACCACTGAGTTCTTGCATATAAACATACTGAAGGTTTGGACAGTTGGGATCTGGCCTGGAAAACTTGATTGCAAAGCAGGATTTATATCACCTTGGCAGAAACTATCATTTCAACTTTTGACAGAAGATATTCATATCTAGGTTGTGCATTAAGCAGTCTGTTGTCTGAAAAATTATGACAGTTGAAAGAAAATAATTTTCTTAACTATCTCAACTGTTTCTAACCCATGCTGTTTGGTTTTGGTTTTGTTTTTATTTAATGAGGCTCAACTCGTGGCATTCACTGGTGTTTTTTTTAAGATGTGGTGAAAATTAGGTCTGAGAGGTCTGGAGTTTTCTTTCAAAGGAGTTTTGGGATACATTCAAAACAGTAGTTCCCCAAAGGACAGGAGGAAAGTGCTCAGAGAGAGGTTTACCCTATTACATTTTTTACAGAATATGATTACTTCTTGTTGCAGTGGGTTGAAAATTACCCCCAAATAAAATCACCAGACTAGCTTGAAAGGCTTGGAAGCAAATGAAGCTATATATATATACACAGCAAGCTAAAATCTAAAAGCATATAATAAAATGCATATGTACAAAATATATTTGCATATATTTACAATTGAGAAATAACAGGAAAATCTCCCCTGGACAAAATCCAAAAGGAGCCAACGGCCACCTTCTTCTCCCCCCCAGAGACAAAACCAGGAAGGCCCCAACTGTTATCCACTCAGCCAAGGTTAGTGGAGCAGAAGTCATGGCAGAGGAGCAATGGAGCAGAAGAAGCAGGAGGCAGAGAGGCAAAGGGAAGGAAATTGTTTATACAGCAGACTTTTATTCTAAACAGCGAGTGAATGGAATGATACAGATTTATCATATTGTTCTTCTGTATCCAATACAATTCTTTATTTTAAATTTCAAATGAAACTAGAGTGTTAACTCTAAAATCACCACAGTTGTTAAATAATTTTCTTAAGTTAAATAATCTTTTAATGTGGGCATTCAATAATAGAAAGTTTAATATTTAGGGTATCACTACATTGTATGGCAATGTCGAGTCAGATATTCAGCTACTCTAATTCAGTGTAATTCCACCGAAAATGACTATTCCACAGAAATTCACTGTTTTACAGTAGCTCAAAGGTTGAATACAAACCCTACAGAAACAAAACATCCACTTAAAATAACCCTCCTCTTCATTCCTACCAAAGCCTTTGAGTGCACAGTAGGAAATCAATACTTCTTTGCCTTCCTCATTCATGAAACCTCATTATTTTTGTTGCAGTTTCCTTTTAGAGAACTACCTGGAGGCAGTTAGCTTTGAAAGTAGTTTGATAAACAACCTTGTCCTCCATCATCTTCCTGACACAGTTATCATTTTCCTGTTTCACCTGACGTAGTTAGCACGTCCATCGTGACAATCCCATCTGTCCACTTCCCTGGATAAAAACTTTCTGAGATTCAGATATGTATTTCTGCAGAGAAATTGAAAGTAACACTGACATTAGCTTCTGTAATAATACTTGCTGTGTTTAAGACCATTACTTCTTACATCTCTCTGGAAACCACAGATGAATTATTAGAAATAGTACAGCTTATTATGGTAAGAACAAAGGGTACTACAGGCTGCTCCTCAGCATCTCATTTTCTCCTCTTGGAAACATTTGATGCAGATCTGAAAGCTCCTAGCCCCATTTGGGGTGGCCTTCGTTTCAAGAATCTGTCATTGTGCTGGTTTAAGGCTAATTGGAATATTTTAATAGAGAAAATTATATTATAGGCTGTGAAAAGGAAACAATGGTGATGTCTACTTCACTCATAGGCTTGCTGTGATGTTTAGGAATAAGTACATAAACATTAGATAAGTCAGTCGGGCTGGTCACGGGCTCTGGGACAGTGTCTGGGGCTATCCTGCAACTTCTGGCTTCTTCTCTCCGACAAATTAATTCACTAACCACTTTTTCTTCTAACTCCTCCTCTGGCCGATCCTCAAAACCTTGGGGTAAGGTATAGGGGTGGGGAGAAGGTGGAAGGGTGGTTGGGAGCCCCTCCTGGGGTCTCTGATTTCTGGGAGGGGTGTTGTGTTTCTGTATTACCTTTACCTTGTATATTTCTGTAAATATTGCTGTATATAGTGTATATATCTGCTTGTA
>WBNM01016770.1:1766-33630 GCA_013399055.1 Ramphastos sulfuratus | reverse complement strand
CTCACTTGTTACCTGGGAGAAAAAGCCATCCTCAGCCTGGCTCCAGGTGTTGTAGGTCTTGCCTCAGCCTCTTCTTCTCCAAGCAGAACCACCCCAGGTCCCTCAGCTATTCCTCATAACGCTTGTGTTCAAGACCCCCTCACCAGCCTCACTGCCCTTTTTAGGACCTGCTCCAGCTCTTCAGTGTCCTTATAGAAGCAGAAAAGTGCTGAAAGTGATGGACCATAAAGAAGATGAAGTGGGCAGCTTGGATTTTAACCCAGCATGATACTATCCCTGGATTCAAATTAGAATCTAAAATTAAGAGTTTGATCTCAAAGCATATAAATTACACCATTTTTTTTTTTTGTTTCCTAGTTCTGTGCTAAGGGGGAGGATTGATAAAGCTGAGGCCCTCTTAGAGTGTGGGTGCAATCCTGCACCAAGCCTGGTCTGTTTGTTTAGGTCAGTGTCTGTGTGTCCTGGACATCCAATGTCTGTCTGTCTGGCACTTTCTGAAAGAAATGTTAAGAAGCAGAAGTTCTCATTCCCTGAGAGCAGAACAGGAAAGCTAATCAATGGGAAGAGCTGACAGGGGAGGAGTTGTCTCTTTGGGACATGTTCTTTCAAGTTCAACAAGGTAAAAAGGGAAACAAAAAAAGTCTCTAAGGAAATCAAAACCTCAAATAAGGTTATTCTTTGTGCCTAGAGGATGGAGCAAGAGGGATAATCCTTCCTCTAGTGTTTAAATAGCTGTGACAGGATTAGAACTGTATGATAGCACAGGGATGGATACATTAATAACAACCTGTAGTATGACCTCCCACAGCTTTCCACACCAAATACTAATTTTAAATGAAAAGGAATTTCTTTGGCCAAGAAACGCTGAATGGACCAAAGGAGACCAAAAAAGAGCAGAGGGAGGGAGGAATAGAAATTCTTTTAAAAATATATATATATTATTTTTTGATCTTTTTTCCTTGGAGGGGAAAAAAAAGAGAGAGAGAGAGAGAAAGGAAAAGGCAAACCCTTTTGGCTGCCTTTGGGGTGCTTTGTTCTTTTCCCTTGTTAGATATCTCTTCTGAGCTGTTTTATCCTGTTGTGTTCTGGAAAATGATTTTTGAAATGTCAAAACTTCAAGCCTCTTTTGTCAAGGCTTAAGCAGTTCCACTGAACTTTGAAGGAGACCTTAGCATGAGAGACATGAACTTTTGATGATGCCTTAACTGATCTGGCTTTGATCAGCCTTGGAGAAGGAAGAGAGGGGGGGAAACAGATACATACAAAAAACCAAACAAATCAATCCCCCCCCCCAGTGCTGTTGGATCTCCTGGAGCTCCTTGTGTAGCTGTGGTGCTGATGTTCTCCATGGCACTGCAATGATGCTCCAGGGTGTAGACTGCCTTGTAAAGCCAACAGTGCTCAGGGGGCATGTCCTACAATGGAGGAGCTGGTTGTGATGGGTAGAGAACTATCATTTTTTGGCTGTATTGCCTTGTTTCCTTGATGCTGTATTGANGCCCTCTCCTGCCTCAGTGGTTCTAGCCCTTTGGGTTCCCCATCACTCCTCCTTAGCTCCTCATTGATTTCCTTCTGTTGAGAGACTACACCTTGATGAAAACAAACCTGGCAGCTGCTCCTGGCAAGCTAAAGATGTTTGAAAGAGCTCTTAGAAAACATTTGTTCTTGGTAGTTTCTGAAAGGATTTGATACTCAACACACCCTTCCTGAGCTTTTCAAGATGGCTTTGAGAAGTTAAGGCTGGTGACTTTTGAGAACTGTTTTCTGTGTTGGAGACTCTTTCGAAACGCAGAAGAAAAAAAAATTGTGTGTAAAGGCTTTGAAATCTTTCGAATCTTAGCTTTCAAAATATTTGTAAAACAGCTTTTCCTGTTGTGTTTTTTCTTTGTTTTTTTTTTTTTTCCTCAGGCAAGCTATAAAGGGATCAAGGTTGGGATGTTTGTTTGTTTGTATTTTCAATGGCAGCGAAGGTGATGAGAGCGTCTGCGAACATCTCTCAAACTCTTACCCAGCTGAGCTGTGACACACTCAGCTTCAAAGAAGTGTGAAGTTTCCTTGCTGGAAGTTGTCCCCTCTCTCCTAAGATGGAAGGAAAGTGTTTACAATTAACTAAAAACCTTTCCTCGGGTCTGGATTTGTTTTCCTTGTTGTTTAGTTTTTCTTAGATGGAAGCAGAAAAGCTTCCACTTTACGCTGAAGTTGAATTCAAGGGGGTTTGGATTTAAATGTTTTTACTTCTGCTGTTTTATAAAACTTGGTTATGGAGGATGGTCAGACATTGGAACAGGCTTCCCAGAACTGTGGTGGAGTCAGCATCCCTGAAGGTGTTTGAAAAACACAGACATGGGACTTCAGGATGCATTTTAGTGGGCATGGTGGTGGAAGAGACCTCTGGGATGGTTGAGTCCAACCTTCTACCCAACACCTCCCTGACCAAAGTGCTGCATCTATTCATTTTTTTAACACCTCCAGAAATGAGGACTCCACTACCTCCCTGGGCAGCCTGTTCCAATGCCTGACCACTCCTTCAGTACAGATATTCTTCCCAGTATCCAACCTAAACCGCCCCTGGTGCAGCTTGAGGCCGTTTCCTCTTACCCGGTTGTTAGTTACTTGGGAGGAGAGGCCAACACCAGCCTCACTCTAACCTCCTTTGAGGTAGCCGTAGAGAGCAATAAGGTCTCCTCTCAGCCTCGTCTTCTTCAGGCTAAACAATCTTTGTCTCCTCAGCTGCTCCTCATTAGGCTTGTTCTGCAGACCCCTCACCAGCTTTGTTACAGTATCACAGTATAAGCAAGGTTGGAAGAGACCTCAAAGATCATCAAGTCCAACCCAGGGGGGTTGTTGCCCATCTCTGTATCTGCTCCAGCACCTCAATGTTTTTCTTATGCCTTCAGGCTGCCTGTTTTAGTTTGTTTTGTTTTGTTTCGTTTTTCCTAGGAGTGGGGTTCATTGCGTGAGGCTTTAATCAAGCATTGGTGATTTTGCTCTTCAGTCTTTGGGTGCAGAGAGACTTGTCTGTAGCCAAGCCTCCAAATATGTGTATGTGCTTCTCAAGCCTCCCTCTTTATTAGGGAGCTACAGAAATAAGGAGGAGAGCAAGACTGACAGGTTACTAGATAGACACGTACACATAAGTAGTGAGCGCTCCCACTGGGCTCGTGATGCATTTCTGCTTGGTAAAATAAACCAGCCACACTTATCAGTGATATTTAAAGCTATCATTAAATATTCATGGAAGAGAATGGTAATTAGAAATACAATTACCTGGCTCTAAGGTGCTTCTTTGTGCTGAGGCTTTCAATGCTTTCCACTGGTGCTTTGGAGTGTACCCAGCAACTGAGTGTGTGCCTGATTGAGATGTATCCTGCAGCCCTGGGTGTGCAGGCTCCTGCCTTGCTGCATCTTCAGAGCAGCTGGATTCTGGATGTCTAATTTTCATTTGCTTGAACAGGCAGTAGCTTGGCAGCCTCCATTGGCTAGGAGTGCAGAGATGCATCTGTGAATATGTTGATGGTGTATGAAGAGTACAAGTGGAGGAGATTGGAATTCCTGTGAAATTAGGGCCCAGATTTGTACGGCGCTGAGATCTCAGGATGCCTGAAAATGGAGTCGCTCACTGGGATGCTTGACTTCAAGCTTTGCTTTTCTTTATCCTCTGCATGGATAATGTGGCATGGGATGAAGGTTTAGAAGGGCTGCTTCTTGCTGAAACATCAGTGATTCTCTTCAAAAGGAAAGCAGTAATTCGTGTTCAAGCAGCTTCACGTGGGGTGGTTGCTGCCGTGGGGCTTTTGTCCTGATTTTTTAATCACTTGGCTTTCACCAGGCTGAGATCTTGTGCAGTGCTTGGAAAAAATGATGTCCCAGACATTTATCAAGTGACACAAGCCCTGAAGTGTCATTAAAATGCACCCTGGATCTACAGACCTGCCATCCTTGGGCAATTGCTAAGAAGGATTTGACTCTTGAGCCAGTGGATGCAAATTTTGCCCACGGTTGCAAGTCCTGGTGCTTAGAGGAAGGCTGGATGGGGGTTCCTGGGTGACCTGGCAGGTCCCCTTACCCACCTGTCTCTGAAGGCTTCTTCTTCTCTGTTTTTAGAGTCTTTTACCCTGGTAACTTTTGCAAAACACCACTTAATGGCAGAGGGTTTTTGGCTCCCCTCTGATCTGTACAGCACTATTATGGAGGCAGCCTTATAATCAATGTAATTGAAGATCAGAGTTAATGAGGACCTCTGTGCCTGCAGAATCCCCCAAGCGACGCTGGGCCTCAGATGTTAGATAAGGAAATGATTGGGCTGAACTGAAAATCTATTTGGCTAATTAGATGATGCATATTCCCAGATGCCAGTGGGGAAAAATACATTTCACAAAATAAAGAAACACAAGATTTTATAAGAAAAGATTTCTGGCAGCAATTCACTTTGAACCCTCAGGAGGGAGATGGTGAGGGACTGATGCAAGACCACTCATAGAGGAAGTTGTCTTTTGGGCCAAGTCATTCCCTTTCATCTCTAGAGCTGAAGTGGCAATGGCCCATGCAGCCACTGCCCAGCTGTGTCCTTAGTCTGGCATCCAGATGTCTCCTGGACACCACCTCTAGGAACTGGGGAAGTGATCTTGAAATGGTCTGAGTTAGAAGGAACTTTTCAAAGTCACGTAGTCCAACTGCTCTGCACTCAACAGGGACATTTGCAACTACAGCAAGCTACTCAGAGCCCCATACAACCTGACCTGGAATGGTTTCAGGGATGGGGCAGCTACCACCTCTCTGGGCAACCTGGTCAAAGGTCTCAACACCCTCAGAGTCAAGAATGTTGTCCTTCTCTCTAGTCTAGATCTCCCTCTTTTAATTTCAAACCATCACCCTTGTCCTGCCACAACAGCACCTGCTAAAAAGTCTGTGCCAAGCTTTCTGACGGACCCCTTTAAGCATTGAAGGTCCTCAAGAAGGTCTTCTGGAGCCCTCTCTTCTCCAGGCTGAACAACCCAATCTCTTCAAGTGATGCTCTGATCTGATGTATTAGAATTATTATATTGATCCACATTTCTGCCAAGATCTGGGAATCAACTCCAACTTGTGATGCTGAATAGGGCAGGGGTAAGGGAGTGTCTGAGCAGAGGAGCATCCCAGCTGGGAGACTGTTTGCAGGGGACCATCCATATGGAGAGGAATGGTCACGTGGAGCTCTTTGGGTCCAAGTGTTTGTGAATTTGGAATTATTTTGCTGATCTTGACATCCCAGCACCTCCTGAAGGGAAGAGTGTTCTTATGTTGGGCCAAACCACACCTTTGTTGTTTTTTTTGTTTTGGTTTGGTTTGGCTTTTTGTTGTTGTTGTTTTTTATTGGGTTTTTCTTGTTGGCTGGTTTGGGGTTTTTTTTGTTTGTTTTGTTGTTTGTTTGTTTGTTTTTTGTAATTTTTACACTGATTTTTTTTTTTTCCCCCCTCACTCTCCAGGCAGCAGCTTCGTTGTGAGCGAGGGCAGCTACTTGGACATCTCCGACTGGCTTAATCCAGCCAAGCTCTCCCTCTACTATCAGATCAATGCCACATCCCCCTGGGTGAGAGACCTCTGTGGACAGAGGACCACTGATGCCTGTGAGCAGCTGTGTGACCAAGAGACAGGTAAGGGAGGCTGGGGAAGACTGAAGACTGTGGAAAGCTTGGAGATGTGAGGGAGAAGGTTTGTCTCTGGGTACTTGGACAGCAGCTTGGCTCACCTCTGCAGTAGCCTGGTGGTAGGCATTGAGGACTGAGAGGTACCAGCAGGGTTACACAATGAAGTGTGTGGATGGGGATTTCAAAGGGTGGACCTATCAGTTCTTTGGTGTGGCAGCTGCAGGCCTGTGGAGCTTTTCTGCTTCTAACTGGGGCTACTTTGCTGTCTAGTCTGGACAATCAACTCTTGAGCTTGCCCCATCTCCATCCCTTTTCTTTTTGACCATTCCCCTGCAAAGCACCACATTTCCCAGCACTGATCCTGCCTGAGGGTTACCTAGGTACAATCCCCATGAAGTTCATAGAATTGTAGAATGGTCTGGGATGGAAAGAACCTCCAGAAGTCATCCAGTCCTGCCCCCCTGCAGTCAGCAGGGACATCCCCACCAGACCAGGTCACCCAGCCCCATCAAACCTCACCTTGAATATCTCCAGGGAAGGAGCCTCAACCATCTCCCTGGGCAACCTATTCCAGTGCTCCATCACCCTCATAGTGAGGAACTGGTTCCTAACATCCAATCTAAATCTGCGCTTCTCAAGCTTGAACCTATTGCCCTCTTCCTGTCACTGCATGCCTTTGTAAACAGCTGCTCTCCATCCTTCCTGTAGCCCCTTCAGGCACTGACAGGATGCTGTTAGGTCCTACCAGAGCCTCCTGCTCTTCAGGCTGAACACCCCCAGCTCCCTGAGCCTGTCCTCATAGCAGAGCTGCTGCAACCCTCTGATGATTTTCGTGGCCCTCCTCTGGACCTGCTCCATCAGGTCCATGTCCTTCCTGTAATGAGGGCTCCAGAACTGGATGCAGTACTGCAGGTGAGGTCTCACCAGAGCAAAGTGGCAGAATCCCCTCTCTGGCTCTGCTGGCCACACTCCTCTTGATGCAGCCCAGGATATGATTTGCTTTCTGGGCTGCAAGCCTGCAAGCTCTGCTCATGTCCAGCTTCTCATCCACCAGCACCCCCAAGACCCTTTCCACAGGGCTGCTCTCTAACACCTCATCCCCCAGCCTGTTTTGATAGTGAGGATTGTTGTGGTATCTGCATCTTTCCTCAACTGTAAATGACCTCTTTGGTGAGCACGTTCTGCTTGCATGCAAAGACTGCTCCTGCAGAGCAGCAGCCAACTCTCCTGGGACTCAAAGATGTAGGGGCAGACAAAGGACAAATGTCACCTTTCCTTCTGCCCTATGTGCTCCTAGGTGACAAACAGGGATTCTGGAGTCTTCAGTGAGCTGGGAACAGAGGAAACAGCAAATGTGCAACTGATGAATGAAGGTTCTGCATGGTGGGACTAAGTATATGACCCCAGCCAATAACTGGCTCTCAGGAGACATAGGACAAGGAGCAATGGATGGAAGCTGCAGCACAGGAGGTTCCAGCTCAACACAAGGGGCAACTTCTTTACTGTAAGGGTCACAGAGCACTGGCACAGGCTCCCCAAAGAGGTTGTGGAGTCTCCTTCTCTGGAGCCTTTCAAGGCCTGTCTGGGCGCATTCCTCTGTGACCTGAGCTAGATTGTATAGTCCTGCTGTGGTGGTAGGGTTGGACTGGATGATGTCTTTGGATCCCTTCCAACCCCTGACATCCTTTGAGCCTGTGATCCTGAGAGACATCTCAGCTGGAACAGGTGGCAGGACCCTTCATGGGAAGGTAGGTCAGGGATTGTGCTGCTTCTTATGACACAGGCATTGGTGAGCATTGCTCCTGCTCCCTGGTGCCTCACCTCAGGTGGGAGCCTTCTTGGTGGCATGGAGACAAGTGGCCCTGTTGCTCCTGGCATGCTCTGCATCAGAAGAGCACTCAGCCCCCTCTCTCCTCTCAGAGAAGCACCATTCCCACGTTCTCACTGGCTCTCGGTGTGAGCCACTTCCCCCTCTCTTAGCAGTGATGTTTCCTTTGCTAAGTGTTTGGGTTTGAGACTCTTGGCTGCAAGTAGGGATGTTGGTTGCTGGCTTTGCTGGGGGTTTGAAGAAGGGTGGCACAGAGGACAAGGTCTTTACTAAGCCTCCCACTGCCATGGATGGTGCTGTTAATACACAGCATCTTGAGAGGAAGAAATCCTCCAGAGCTATGAACATGCCATGGGCTGAGGGAGTGACCCTGTTCTCATCCCTCCCTGCTCAGCTGAGATGCAAATAGTGAACTTGGTCTCATAAATCCACTTTCATGGTCAAGACAATGTTCTATTCTTAGTACTCCTGTTCCTCAAGGCTTGTCTGCACAGAGGCACTGGCAAGCATCACTGCAGCAGAATATAATTATACTGGATGAATTCCCCATGTAGATGAGCCCTGGGCATCACCTACAGTGCCAAGGAGGGCTGGGAGGTGACAGCAACCACCCTGGCAGATGGAGATGGTGCAGGAAGAGGCTCTTCTCACCCAGATGTCACAGAGCAGAAGGATTGTTTCAGCCATCTCAGCAGGTGAAGGAATATGCATTCAGCTGTCCCCTGGTTCAGAGGAGGAGAGAAAACACTCTGCCTACAGCAGAAACCATGGAGAGGTTGTAAGGAGCCACTGACTTGCCTACTGGAAGGGCCCCGTGGTGCCACTTGCCAGCCCCTCACCGATTGAATCCTTGCATGGAGCAGCTCTTGCCCTGTGCTGGCCCAGCTCTGCTCCCACTGTGTCCCCAGCTCACTGCAGGGGACCCAACTCTGCAACTCTGGCTGGGTGCCCCACGCTGGAGCAGGATGTGTCAGATCTCATTTGCAGGGAAGGGAGCAATGCTGTTTGGCTCTGCTCTGGCACCCTGCTGGATCCTAACCTCACCAGCTGCTCTACAGCTCCAGCCCTGGTTCCCATCCTCCTTGCTTACCCGTGATGGGAGGTGAGGGCAGAGCAGCTTTGAGCTGAACCTTCAGACTCCTCACCTGAAACCTCTGGTGGGGTTCTTCTCTCTCCAGCATGTGGATAAAGCAAACTCTTTCTCCTGTCTACCCCTGTGGATCCCACTGGCATAGAGCAGGAGTGTCCAGTGGGGCTGTGGATTTTCAGAGCCTGAATCTAAGACTCCCTTAAGAGGTCCAAACTTCACAAGAGCTTAGCAACCACCCACTGAAAATTAGACCTTTGGAAGGACCTACTTGACAGCCCACCCCAGGACACAGCCCTGCACACCACTTATGTTCAGCATGGTTGAGCAGCCCATAACTGGTGAGCAGTTTCCATGCCAGGCTGGGAGCAGACTGTGACTCTGTGATGCACTGCCTGTATTTTTAGATTTATTTTTATTAATGTCATTCTATTTTTAAGGGTGATTTATTTTTATCACCATGAGAGAGGCAGGTCTGTGCTTTTACTATGGGACATAAATCCTGCCTAGATTTCAACCTTTTCAGGTCAGGGATTTTATCATCTCTGTGAGCATCCCAACTGGTGGGTGCTGAGAGTTTCTTCTGTCCTCTCTCCTCTTGGACTGGGCTAAGCATCCATGAGGAGGATGGGCAAAAGTTCGGCAGGAGGGTGAAAGCCTTGAAGGTTTCCCCCATGAGGAGCAGCCAAGACAGCCATGAGGTCCTCCAGCACATTTAGAGCTAATCTGACTTCAGCCTTCCCCTTGTAGTTACTCTTTGTGGCATGTGGATACAGCCTTGTCCCAGATCTTCCCTTCACCAAGGTGTTGGCAGACCCCTGGTTAGGACTCGTTCGCATCAGCAGCACCATGGGCTGAGTGGAGGTGTTTGGACAAAGGTCACCAGGTTATGTACAGTGTCTGGTGAGACTCAAGCTCTTATCCCTTCCCAGCCCTGCAAACCTCTTCTGGGTTGGAGTTTTGAACAAGATCCATCTGTACAATCTGCTGACTCACGTCTCCAGCCACCAAGTGCTACTTCAGTATGACTAATAATCCGCTCTGGAAACGGAGGCTCTCAAACACTAGGAAATGCCAAAATACATTTTTGCTTGCCTGGCCTGAATTTGCCTTCCCTTGGTGTCTTTGCCATGTGACTTGCTCTTTAATTAAATGATTGCTGCCCCTCAACAGATCTCAAACCCACACTGCAGAGCTCATTGGAGCAGCAACATCTGCACAGGAGCAGAAGGAGAGCTTTCTGCCTTCCCCCTGCTGAGCAGGTTGGGCTTACATGACTGCAAATACATCAATAAAGGGGTGCTGTTGAGTGTCTTCCCCTGTGGAGATGACATGGTGGCCTTTGCACATGCTGCCATGTAGGACAGGTACCTTGCTGGGGGCAGGTTGTCCATGAGCCAGCAATGTGCAGTTGTGGCCAGGAGGGCCAATGCCATTCTGGAGTGTATTAAAAGGGCTGTGACTAGTAGGTCGGGAGAGGTTCTCCTGCCCCTCCACTCTGTCCTGGTGAGGCCACATCTGGAGTACTGTGTCCAGTTCTGGGCCTCGCAGTTCAAGTGGGACATAGAACTGCTTGAAAAAGTCCAGCACAGAGCCACAAAGATGCTGAAGGGAATGGAACAGCTCTGTTAGGAGGAGAGCCTGAGGGAGCTGGAGCTCTGCTGCTGGGAGAAGAGGTGACTGAGAGGTGACCTCAGCAATGTTTATAAAGATGGAAAGGTGAGTGCCAGGAGGCTGGAGCCAGGCTCTGCTGGGTGATGCCCAATGACAACACAAGAGACAGTGGTGGAAGCTGAGGCATAGGAATTTTCATGTAAATGTGAAGAAGAAATTTTTCCCTGTGAGGGTGACAGAGCCCTGAAACAGGCTGCCTGAGAGAGTTGTGGAGTCTCCCTCTCTGGAGATATTCAAAACCCACCTGAACGGATTCCTGTGTGATCTGCTATAGCAGATCCTGCTCTGGCAGGGGGGTTGGACTGGATGAGCTTTGGAGGTCCCTTCCAGCCCCTGACATTCTGTGATTCTGTGTGATATGGTCCTTGGCTGAAGAGGTTTATCCAAAACACCCAATCCTCTCGGTAGATGTTGACTGTGCTGATTGAAGCAAGAACAGGGAAGGTTTCTCCTTTATTGGGGCTTAGGATCACAGAATGATCAAATCATTTAGATTGGAAAAGACCTTTAGGATCATCAAATCTCCAACCATTAGCCCAGCACTGCCAGGTCACCCCTAAACCATGTCCCTGAGCTCCGTATCTGCACATCCTCCTGTACAGAGGTTGCAGTGAGGTGGGAGGAAGCCTCTTCTCCCAAGTAACAAATGATAGGACAAGAGGAAATGGCCTCAGGTTGCACCAGAGGAGGTTTAGGTTGGATGTTAGGAAAAAAAATTCTTCACCAAAAAGATCATTTGGCACTTGAACAGGCTACCCAAGGAAGTGGTGGAGTTACCATCCCTGGAGGTGTTTAAAAGACATCTGGATGAGATGCTGAGGGCTATGGTCTAAGAGTCGTGTCCCAGGCAGATGTTTGGGTATGGTTGGAATTGATGATCTTAAGGTCTTTTCCAACCAGGTGATTGTGTGATGTATCAATCCCCTCCATCTATGATCTTTTCAGTCCTTCCAGAGCTAAGGACTCCAGCTCTTGGGCAGCCTGTTCCAGGGCTTGACAAGCCTGTCACAACTTGCAGTCAGCTCTCCTCACTTTCCCTATTTTGGACAGATGTTGAGTCTGTTGCCAGCACAGCAGCTCCTGCCATGTGCTGGGATGCTCTGAGTAACATCCAGGAGTGTTGCTTTCTCTCTGGACCCCCTCAGCAGCACCAGGAGCATTTTGGAGAGGCTCTGTTTTCTCTGCCATATGCAAATCCTGATTTGTGAGCACAATTACCTGCTTTGTATGCACAAAACTGATTCACTTGCACATTCTGCGGGCATCGCTGAAGAGACCTGCTGGAGAATTGGTCCCTTAGGGCCAAATGCTGGAAGAAACAGCCTCTGATTTTGTGCTGTCAGGCTTGCTGGAGCAGTGGCATAAATGAGATGGATAGCTACCTTGATTAGCAGGTGCAAATGCGTGGGATTTTTTTTTTTCCCCAGCTATAAATCAGGCATTTCTCCATCGAAATCCTCTCCTTTGCATCCGCAGTGATGACACCTCCCAAAACAATAGGCACAGGCTTGTAAGGACCAAATGAGATGTGGTAGCAAAGAGGATTTTTTTTTTTTTGGTGGGAATTGGCAGGAGGAGATAAAAAAAAAAAAAAAAAGTATATAAAAAAGAAGCAAGAGGGGAAAAAAAAAAGTTTCCATCATGTTCCAAATGGGCTGGTTTGTCACCAGAGCCACAGATGGTGTTCTTGTCTGGGTAGGACAGGGGTCTTGCGGGCAGGAGACAGATGAAAGTCATCTTTAAACAGAGCCATTTTTGAAAGGCAACCTGTTAAGGGGATTTGGAGGTTGCAGAGCTGAGCATGTAAATCAGGAGATGACCAGCCTTGCTGAGGATGTGTTTGTGTTTATGGAAACAGCAAGTTTCTCACACAGCTCAATTTAATATCTTGCAGCTTTCCTGTACGTCAAGTAATATTTGTTTGTTCTCGCGCACTTCTGCTATTTTCGCTGTTGGAGCATCCTGGTGTCTTTATTGACTTAGACTTTTATAAGATGAGGTTCTGTCTCTCCAAGGTATGGAGTTTAATAACTTGGTCAAAACCCATGTAATAGATGATTTCTTTTCCTGTGGTGGCACAGCTTGCCTCGTGCACCAAGCAGGGCAGGAGGCAAGTTAAACTCCCAAGCTAATTTAGCTCCAGGCTGAAGTGTTCTACATAAACAGCAATCAAAATGCAGGCCTTTGAGGGGCTGAGTTGAAGTTATCTGGGCTGTCTTCAAACTCTCATTTTCTGCCATTAGAGTCTTTAATCCTGCAGCTGCTAATGTTCCTGTAATGGCATTTCTATGATTGTCTAAAGACTGTGGAGAGGAGGGAAGAGGAATCAGTTTTGATGTACAGAGCCACTTCTGGACCCACCTCCCTGGCTTGACACACTAGTGGTACAGGAGATGGCTTCTCACCCCAGCTCTGGGCAGTGTTCACCCCAGAAGATCATAGAATGAAGAAATTGTTTCTGTTGGAAGAGCCCTCTAAGATCATTGATTCCAACCCTCAACCCAACACCACCATGGTCATTAAGCCATGTCCCAAAGCCATGCTCACAAGTTTTTTGAGGACCAGGGACACCATGACAACCATGGCACTGCAGACCACCCTTGGGTCCACCCTGAGGACCTCTCACTGCTTGCTTGCATCAGCCATGCATGTGTCCCCCAGGAGATCATCCTTGGTGGCATGGTGCAGGAGCTGAGCAGATGATAATGAGAATACAATCTTGCAGAGTCTAAACAGACACAATCCTTGGAAATCAACTTGTGCTTAAGTACTGTGGTGGCTCTGGGTGAAGAGAGTGGCTTGCAGTCTGAGAAGCAGAGGGACAACTGTCAAATTGACTCCAGGTTTTCCCTCCATCCTTCATACCAGGTCAACAGGGCAGGAGTCACTTCCCTGTCTTGTTTCTCAAGAGCTTTTACAGGAACTGCACTTCTCAGCAGGATGAAGCATAGACCCACATTTGGGAAGTGCCATCCTTGAAGGCCAGGGACAGCAGGGCAAGCAGAGAAGCTTTTCAGAGAGCTTCACCAGGAGCCAGCACAGCCACCATGGTTGTTGGAGAAGCCTCAGCCAGGGACCAACCTCAGTTTGAGGAGCAGCTCTCTGAAGATGCTTCACTTGCTCATTGAGTTGGGAATTTAATGAGCTATGAAGGTCCTTGTTCATCCTTAGCTGTGGTGTTTGTGGCCATTGAGATGACTTGTGTCTGTCTGTTAATGACTTGTGGTGCACAGCTGGTGATCAGGGCTGCTTCTGGTGCTCTTGGGCATTGCCACCACCTCGAAAGGGACACATGGGTGGACAGCAGAGCTGGGGACAACAGAGAGTGACCTGCATAATAGCAGAATAAGTCCAACATGGGAGCATCCAGGTCCCCTCTGCCCAACAGAGGCTCCTGGGCAGTGGCTTCTACTGCAGGCAGTGGTGACAAGGGCACCAAGCCAAGCCCTGAGCTTTGTGGTGTAGAGACATCTTTTGCAGCCGCCGTTGTTCTGAGGGGATTCAGGCCATGCAGCTGGAGCTGCTGATGGGGATGAAGACTTTGCATCTCTGGACCAGGGAAGGAAGGGAAACCCTCCAGTCCTCCCACCTTGGAGCAGGCTGCTGACCCTGGAGATGGCTCCACGCTCTCCCAGAAGAGAGGAGCTTGTGCCATGGCCCCACAGTGAACACTGCTGCAGTCAGGGCTGATGGGATGGGCAGGCACCATGCTCAACAGCCACCTTTGTTCACCCAAAAAGGCTTAGCCTCAGCTTGCTGCCTGGCACCCACCTCCTGTGGAAGGGGGAGAAGGAGAAACAAGAGGCAATGTTGGGCAAAGAGTTGTGCTGGAGCTTGTCCCATTGAGGACAACCCAGCTGGGCTGCAGAGCTCAGGGTGGCCAGAGAAATGGTACTATAGCTTGCTGGTACTAAGGGTGCTTTGCTGGGGTGGCATGTCCCCTGGGGGGTGTGTGTCCAGAGATGAGGTGACCCAAATCCTGGGGCACCTGCAGCACTTTGGGTGGGAGAGGCAGGCCTGGAGCAGATGTCTGCACATACCATGGTCACACAAGTTGAAAGATGTGTTTGAAGTCCTGCAGCCCCTGAGAATGGGCTACACCCAGCTGGGGCTGGACTTGTGCCCAGGATGGTGCCTTTGCAGCTGGCACATGGCCCCAGAGTAGCAGGGCATCCCTCTGGGATGAAGGTGAAAGTCTGGGATGGAGGTGCTGCTGTGGAGTAGGGAATCACGGGCACCAGCAGTACCAGGAGAGGGCTGATGAGCCACAGGTTTGCTCCAGCACTGCCAGAGCCCCTCCACTCTTTCAATAAAACCAGCAGTGGCAGCAAAGAACAGCTCCCCAGGGAGCACAGGGACTCAGCAGCAGCCTCCACTTTATGCTGCCTGCTGGCGGCAGGGTTAGGAGAATCTTGCAGCATGGTCCCCATCGGTTGCCTCTCAACCTAATGAAGCTGACAGGTTGTCCCACAGCCATGCTCTGCTGTTGCCACAGGGGCGTGACCAGGGAGGGTGTGGGCACAAGATGCCATTTGCCCTTTCAGGAGGAGCAACAGCACAGTGTGGTGGGTAAAAAGGAAGAAGAGTTCTTCAGCTTGCAGCTCAGATATAAACAAAGAGAGCTGAAGCTTCCAGCTGCGCTGGTCAAGAAATGATAGGAGCCATGGGGCTGTTTTCCTCCATGTAGTTGGCTTTGTACTGTGCCTGTGCCACTGGAGGTGATGATCTTGGATGTGGCTTGTGTTGGATTAATTTCCTTAAGGCATGAACAAGCCTCAGCATGGGCCAACGCTGAGCCAAAAGCCACAGATGCTAATGATGGCTGCAGGCTGCTCCAGCCCTGCCCTTCTGCAGCTCCAGCACTAAAACCAGTGTGAAGCATGTGCACATGAGAAGCCCTTTGCTCAGAAATGGACAGAGGAAGCTCATGTCTGCATGTGCAGACCACCTCTGCATCTCCTTAGTTTTCTCTGTCCATCCAGACTGAGCTCCGGATCCTTTACACCTTCCCAGCTGAGGGCAGGAGTGATGCCAAAGTGGGCTGGTGCTGCAAGGCTGCTTCTCCAGGTGCCATGGGCTGGTCTCCCTAATCCTGCCCACACAGCAGCCTGTTGCCATGCTTTGCATGGCTCTGCATGGCACTTTGGCCTGAGCTGCCAGGAGTCTTTTTGACCAGCCTTTATGGGGAAGGCATCGCAGGAGGGAGATTGCAGGTGAGATGTACCTGTGGTGTTTGGGAATGTGTCCTGCTGCTACAAAGGTTTGCTCTCAGAGAGTAGAAACTGGCATGGAGACTCCGTGTCACCTGTAGTTAGCCATGGCAGCATGGACTGTGGTGGGGTTTTGTGTAAGTGGGGAGAAGGGAGCAGGGAAGGATGGAGAGCAGTGCTGTGGATGCTGCTGTGTTCTCATAGCCTCAGCTCTGCCCTGGCCCTTCTAAGTAGCTGAATGTCTCATGAATAAAGTGTTTTCTGAGCCTCTTGCTAGAGCTAAGGTGGTGTATTTCCTGGTTCATGCATCTTCTCTCTGCAGTGGCAGAGAGGTTTGTTTCATAACACACTGGAAATGTAACATGGGACCTCCAGAGGCAAGAACTGGGACCTGCTCTCCCTTAAAGCAAGCAAGCAGTGACCCTTCCTTTTGCTAGAACAGCTCAGAGTTTGCCATGGATTACCCAATCTCATTTATGGATTAGGAATCCAAAGGAAGAGGAAGGACCATGCCAGACTGTTCTTACCATGGACAGGGCACAGGTTGGTGGCTGCAGAAATCAGGTCCTTGTCACAGCAGTTTGTAGATCCTGATTTGTTTGTCCTCCCACTGCAGCCAGAAGCTGCAGGACCTGTGGGAGTTGCATCTGGCTTCAGATGTGGATGTTTGTAAAACTTGGTCATTATGGTTGATCTTGAAGCTCAGGCTGAATCCTAACTTAGCCCGAGTGATGCTGAGGGGTAACTGTGGCCATCTTGGAAGCACCTGGGGTTTGGAAGCTCAGAACAAAGGCATTGCTGTGGCTCGTGGTGTTTTGATTTGTTTTAGCAGCATGGTGGAGTCTGCCCTTTAGAAAATGTACTTAACCTAGAGAAGAGTTGGAGGTACTGAAACCCTCATTTCTGCCACTCCATGGACTTTAGCAGGTATTTCTTGGTCTGTGGGAATTAACCTGCCTGGCTCAGCATCCTCTTTGGTTCAGCATCCCCTCAGGCTCAGCATTGCACCTAGGGAGGATGGGGACAGACTGCAAATAACAGAGTAGCTCAGGGGAGCAAAGGAACAGAGTGGATGCTGATGGGGAGAGAGCAATAGGTGAGGGAAACCTGTAAGAGCACAGCAAGATCTGCTGAGTTGTTTTGGAAACCCCATTAATAGCTTCTCCGTGGTTCTAGGTACAGAAATAGATCCTAAACCATCCTTGTCCCAAAGAGGTGGAATCCCTGCTTCCCCAGATCCCATGCTGAGAACCTTCCTATCCCATTTCTGATGCCCTGCCAAAGGGGTGCACATCTCCCTGGAAAACCTCTGGAAACCTGTTCCCGAGTGGTCCTGGTGAGGGGCAGGGAGCTATCCCCTGGCTGGCTTTCCCCAGTGTCCCAGCTCTCACCGCCCTGGATCTCCTCCTCCCTGACTGGTGCCACCGTTTGCCCTCTCACTTACTGAAATAAACCTCCCAATAAACCTCCCAATAAAGCCTCGAGCACTGGCTGTAGCTGGTGAAGCTCCAGGGTTGGAGTCAATAAAATCAATAATTCTGCCGGGTGATGGAGTTTCTCCTTCCAACGCCAAACTGAGGGAGGGAGCAGTAAACAAACCCACGGGCGAAATAAACCTGCACCACGGAGAAGGGATTCACCCCCCTGGCACCTCCAGCCGTCTCTAAGAAGGGAGGCATTGGGGCTCTGTAGGTGGTTTCCTCCCCTCCCCCGAACTTGCTCTAATTTCTGTGGCAGGGAGCTGAGCTCCATCTGATGCCCCAAGACTCCCAGCTCTGCTTCGCAAGCACTTTGAGGTGCCTCTCATTTGCAGAGCACATATTTGTTATGTAATAAGTGCCAGGAATTAATGATCCACAGCAGGGCTGGGGAAACTTGCGTACTAAGCACCCAAGGAAAAAATAACTTTTCCTTTTTTGAAAAGCACTGATGGAGCCGTTAGGACCCAGGGTGCCTCGCATGGAGCCCGCCCCAGCCCCGCGGCGTGGCTGAGCCCGGGCGGGGGGCAGCGCTGCCGTCGCACTCCCAACCCTTTCCCTTCGGAGCGGCAATGTTCCTGCTGCTCCCGTTATGAATCATGAGGTTAGCAGCTTTTGACAGATCATAAATCAGTGCTTCCAAGTTGCTAGGACAAATCCCAGGACATTTAATCTTTAATATTAGATGTGTTTAAGGCAGTGAATATTTCATGAAGGTGCTGTTGCGTTTTAGCACATCATTAGCTGTCTCTTCCCCCCCCCCCCCCCTCCAACTCGCCCCCCATCTTTTCTTTCTTGGCTGCCTCCCCCTTTCCGGGCAGCTCTTCCTCACAAACCTCCATGGCAGAACTCCCCCATCTCGCTCCCCCTGACAGTAAAGCTCTTTGCTTTAATCCCTACAAGGCATTTTAAGGACTTGCCTAGGATCCCAATGAGAACGCAGGTACCTGCCAGTCTGCATTACCACTGCGATGAGGGTACCCCCCACCAGGTCCCCCACCTCTGCTGGGGTTTGCAGCTTAGCTTGCCCACCATAAAGCAGGGTGGGGAGGGGTGGGGAGAGGGGAAAACCCATCGGCGGCAGCAGCTTGGAACAGAAACTCCACCTGCAAATCCAATTAATCTTTTGATTCTGCCACTTCTTGCTCCGGGTTATGTATTTCTACCAAACGTGGAAACAATTTGGGCCAAGCATAGTTGGGTTTCTGGTATGGGAAATGTCTTTTGCTGCTGTCAAAAGGGTGTAACAGGGTGGGCCAGCACAAGGGAAGCGAGGAGGGGCACAGGGCTGAGACTGCATAGTGGTGGAACAGGGCATGGCATGGGTGCTGCTGCAGAGGGATGATGGAGTTCAGGGGTTGCTGCATCCTCCCATGGGAGTTTGGGCTGCAGGAGACTGCCATCCTATCCTGGTGGAGGAAAGGTGGGCAGGAGGCATGGCCAGGATAGGTTTGAGGCATCTCCTTACTCAGGAAATGCGTGGTGGTGGATGCTGGTTGTACTCAAACGAGGTCACAATCCCTGATGAGAAGTGAACTGCTGGCCCCAGAGCAGCCCCTCTGCCAGAGGTGTGAGCAGGACTCATCAGGACCTGGGCAGGGGCCAGATCCATGTGGGCTCATCTCTGTGAGGATCGTGAGGGGTTCTTGGAGGCCTTTGTGCAGAGGTTTGCTGAGCTTAGAGAGCTGCAGAACTGCACAGGAACACAGGTTAAGGACAGATGTTTTGCATCATGAAATCCCATCCCCAGCTGCTGTGAGTGCTACACCATGTAACTCCCTCCAGAAGAGGTACAGGTTTCTTGCAGCTTTCTGCTTCTCCTCATCTTCTCTACAGCTCCAGAAGGTTTCAGAGGAATTTCAGATCCACAGCAGGAACCAGGAATAGCTGTGAACAGAGATGGGCATCAGGGCAGGAGGGCCTGACACTGTGGTCACTGATGTGCCTTTGGGACAAAAAAGGACTCACCCTCCCCTCCTCTCTTTCAGGAGAGTGCAGCTGCCATGAGGGCTATGCTCCGGACCCTATCCATCGCCACTTGTGTGTGCGCAGCGACTGGGGACACAGCGAAGGGTGAGTGGTGATATGGTGATGAGTTTGCTCTATCCTGGCTCCCACATTAGTGAGCAGTCCAGTTCTCATCCCCACCAGCCATTGCCAGCACCACAGACCCAGGACTGGGCTGTGTCACTCTCCTTGCCAAGTGACAAACCACATCTGCTCTTTCCCTCTCTGCCCACCAGGCCGTGGCCCTACACAACGCTCGAGCGGGGATATGACTTGGTCACAGGAGAGCAGGCACCTGAGAAGATACTCAGGTGAGTCAGAGGAGTGTTCAGCTTGGGGATTGAACTAGATGATCTCCAGAGGTACCTTCAACCCCTATCATTCTGTGATTCTATGATGGTCAGGAGGGAAGAGTCAGTGAGGACATCCCAATGGATGCTACCATTTGGTTACTCCTAACTCTTGTCTTCTTGTGCTGGTATGGACACATGAGTGTCACTTGCCTTTGAGGGACCTGAAAGATTTGTCCATCTTCTGCAGACAGAGAGGGGTTTCCCTCCCATCCCCTTGACCAGACATAGCTCAGTAGAAGCAAGGACAATGTGCACAGAAACTACCATAAAGGAGAGCTTGAAGACTCCCACATCTGTCAGCATAGTGTGACACTGGAACAGGTTGGCCAGAGAAGTTGTGGATGCCCTCCTTAGAAGTGTTCAAGATCAGGCTGTAAGCAACCTGGTCTAGTGAAAGATGTCCCAGCCCATGGTGGGGTGATTGGAACTAGGTGATCTTTAAGGTCCATTTCAACCCAAACCATTCTGTGATTGTAAGATTCAATATTCTCTGTGCCACCTTTCCAGCTATTTCTCATTTAGCTTTCAGAACAAGACCAAATTACTAACTTAACCTATGGTGCCACCATTCTTCTGACTTCCAAGTGGTCAGGTGGCCACTGTGGACACTCTGTTCCTATCCAATACTTTTGTCCTTCTTCCAGGTCTACCTATAGTTTGGGTCAAGGCTTGTGGCTGCCTGTCAGTAAGAGCTTTGTGGTGCCCCCCGTGGAGCTTTCCATCAATCCTCTCGCCAGCTGCAAGACAGATGTTCTGGTGACAGAAGATCCAGCAGATGTCAGGTAGGAAGCAGATTTCTTGTTCTCCTCACACCTGAGTGCCTGTGCTGCTCTTCAGATTGTTATGGAGGATGCAAGCATTTCCAGGATGATAAGTTTGACTAATTTTCATCCAGTCAGAAACCCAACGTGATAGCTCTCCAAGCTCTTTTGATCCTGAGGGGTCTAGGCTAGGCCTGTGTATATAGCTCTGAAATCTGCCAATCCAGTGGTGCAAATTGGACTGAACCTGTGGCAAGGCAATTTTAAACTGATTTAAATCTAATGTTAGACTGCATGGCTTAAATTGATGCATTTAGCAGCGTGGAGGTGTTGTCGCCTTTCAGAAACTCCACATCCTCCCAGCCCTGGAGAGTCTGCTGTGAAAGAGCAAGGTCAGAGCCTGGTGAAAGCCTATGTCACTCATCCACATATTACAGAGTCAGAGGAGTTTGTGCCTTCCTGGAGTTCAGTAATTGCCTGGATGTTTCTGTGGCTCCCCCATTCTGGCTAGTTTGTACTTTAAACAGAGGTCTTTGGACTTGTGACAGCCTAGATTAGAAGCAGGACCTAAGAGGGTGTTGCAGGAGGAGAACTGCCCTGCTGGAAGGAGAGGCTGTTTGCTGGGAAACTGGTGAAGTCACCTGGAAAATAAGCCAGGCAAAATGGTTGTCCTCTGTGCCCCAGCTGGCAGGGGAGTAGCAGCCTCTGCCTGGGAGTAGAGCAGTGGTGGTGATTGTACTCTGTCTGGTTTACCAGGGTTTACCTGTGAACTAGAAGGATTTCATTCCTGAGGTATTCAGTGTGTGTTTCCCTCTCCCCCATTAAATTTAACCCTGAGCATATGACGGTTGGGTGCCAGGGAGACTCTGTAATCCCTCCCTCCCTCCCTCCCTTCCTTTCACTATTGACTCAAGACACATTTTCCTCACCTCTGAATTCCTGTCTGTTGTGAATTATCTTCCTGGGCGTTAGAAGAACCTTTCTATTCCCCCAGCCCCCTCTGTCTTTTCCCAGAGCGATGGGGTGGTGGCTTTCCATTCTTCTTTCCCATCTCATCTTGGCAGGGCTGTGGTTGGAGCAGGTGCTTACAAAATCTGTGGTGGAGCCAACTGGCATCCAGGAAATCCTCACTTCCAAGTGTGTTTTTGTTGCTAATTAGTGTTTGTTCCCTCTCCTGCAAAAGGAGATGGATGGTTCGTATCTATCACAATTTGGCTCCCTTAGGAGCGTTGTTTTTCTTGTCTGCAGAAGACTACTGCAATTCATTTGAGAAGGTGAAGGGTTGCCTTGTTTTATGCTAATATTTTTCAAGCCCAAATGCCAGGAGAACATTATTTCTTTCTTGCCTCCTCACATCTTCGTTAAAAGTGCGTTATCGAGAGCAGAGGCTCAGAAGCTTGCTTCTGCTCCAGTGCAGTAATTGTCTCTGGGCTCTGATCCTCATGGAAGAGACTCAGTTGGGATGGATGAATGCCAGGCAGGGGGAGGAGAGCTTCTGACACAGAGGCTGTGCTGTGGGTTAGGAACTTTCCCCCCACACACACACACTAGTGAAATTTACCAGACTAGCTCAGACTGCTTGGAAGTAAGGTGAAGCCTGGAGACGAGAAGGCTTCCAGGAGACCTTAGAGTAGCCTTCCAGTATCTGAAGGGGGCTACAGGAAGGCTGGGGAGGGACTATTGACAAGGTCTTGTAATGACAGGATGAGGGGCAATGGGTTTAAACTGACAGAGGGGAGACTTAGACTAGATGTTAGGAGGAAGTTTTTTACAGTGAGGGTGGTGAGACACTGGCACAGGTTGCCCAGAGAGGTTGTGGCTGCTCCCTCCCTGGAGGTGTTCAAGGCCAGGTTGGATGAGTCCTTGAGTGACCTGTACTAGTGGGAGGTGTCCCTGCCTATGGCAGGGGGTTGGATCTAGATGATCCTTGAGGTCCCTTCCANCTGAGGTGACCTTATTGTGGCCTTTCAGTATCTGAAGGGGGCTACAGGAAAGCTGGGGAGAGACTTTTTAGGATGTCAGGTAGCGATAGGACTGGGGGGAATGGAACAAAGCTGGAAAGGGGAAGATTCACATTGGATGTTAGGAAAAAGTTCTTCCCCGTGAGGGTGGTGAGACCCTGGAACAGGTTGCCCAGGGAGGTGGTGGAAGCCTCATCCCTGGAGGTGTTTAAGACCAGGTTGGATGAGGCTGTGGACAGCCTGATCTAGTGTGAGGTGTCCCTGCCCATGGCAGGCGTGTTGGAACCGGATGATCCTTGTGGTCCCTTCCAACCCTGACTGATTGATTCTATGATTATTTTCCTTCCACAACCAATGATCTAATTTCTCTCATTATAATATTCCAATTAAGCTCAAACCAACACAGGCTGTTTGCCTGCTGCACTTGCAAATGGAACTTGAGCTGAGAATTCCAGGTATAGATATTGGAGTGACCCAGGTAGAATAAGGGAGGCGAGTTCGTGGCGCTGGGATCTGGCATGCAGGAGGTGCTGAATTATTAAAACTTTAATAAATGTGATGCTAAATATTTCATGGTGAATTATGGAAGCTTCCATAGATACAGTGAAAACCAAAAAGCAATCTCTTATTTCTGCATTAGAATTTAAACACTTCTCAAATGGGGAGCAGGCTGCAAGCTCAGAGTCCCCAGCACCCTGAGATGGGTGGAAACCGAGGCGATGCCACCTGGGTGGAGTGTGGTGGTGTGGAGGAGCTAAAGCTGGAGCTGCAGTCAGTGAGCAGGGACACTGCTGTGTTTGGTGCTCAAGAACATCATGTTGTCTCTGAGAACCTCTTCTGAGGTTCTTGGGTGCTTTGATACAATGAGGAGGGTGCTTTTAGAGCTATTTATCTTGCAACCTCTTTGGACTGAGAAGTGTAGGAAGCTTCTGAAGGGAGCAGAGATGTAGCAGTTTGGGTGGTTGAAATGTCCAGATGATGACCTACCACAGGCTTACAGGATGTCAGGGGTTGGAAGGGACCCAAAGAGATCATTGAGTCCAACCCCCCTGCCAGAGCAGGACCATGCAATCTCGCTCAGGACCCACCACATGTCCCAGGGGCTCAGACACTGGCTGGGTGGCAGGAAGGGGCAGAGGCATCCCAGGGCTTTGAGGTCAGCAGGTTGTCAGGATGCTCAGCTCCTCAGAGGATCTCAGCAGGACCTTGTCACTTTCCCTGCCCCAGTTGCCTCCAACCCATGCAGCTGCCCAGCATTTGCCCTGCAGACCCAATGTAATGCCACTTTGTCCTTCACTTAGCCTTTGGAGACCTTTTCCTAGAAAGGGCTTTAAAATAGCAGGAATGTTTCTGTGTCCTGAGGAAGCAGAGGGAGGTGGGAGAGGCTCACTCATGTCTCCTTGCTCCCCACCAGTGAGCCAGAGGGGCTCATTAGCCTCACCAAGCCTGTGATGAGCCAGGCAGCACAGAGCTTGGGGCTCACCACATCACTGCAGGGAACGTGCCACAGCCTTAGACTTCAGATATAGTTTTTTTCCTGCTTTTGCATTTTCCTCTCTCTGAATAGCCATCAGGCAAACACTGCATGGGACCTGGGGGGCTTGGGGATGCCAAGTCAGACTTGAAGATCACAGGATCCCAGGATGTTAGGGATTGGAAGGGACCCAAAGAGATCATCCAGTCCAACCCCCCTGCCAGAGCTGGACCATACAATCTAGCTCAGGTCACAGAAGAGCACATCCAGACAGGCCTTGAAAGTCCATACCAGACCTACCAATGGAGGTCAGCACATGCTGTCCCTTGTGTGGGTGTTCAAACACAGCCATCCCTCTCCATGGGGTGGACCAATTCCCTGGGATCAGGATGGCACTGCTGTCCCTCCCTGCTGGCAACCCCTACAGGTGGTGCTGCAGTGCTTGAGGTCTGAGGCAGTCACATCCCCATGCCAAGGGGCAGATCCTGGGCTGATGACACCAGCTGCAACACGGCCATGTCTCAGCCCCTGGCATGCCCTGTTTGCTGCCCTGTAACACTCTGGTGGCACCTCAGCCCTGTATTGCTTCTGTGTCTTTAATAATGAGCGTGCTGCATTCCTCCAGACCTTTCATTAGGCTGACACCTTTTGGCTCCAGGGTCACTTGTTTAATGGAGGGAAATTGCAGAAAGCCTGGTTTGGAGAAAACAAGTGATGAGGTCTTTACAGCTCAGGGGGTTAAAGGTTCAAACGTGGCCTTGCCTGTTTATGAAGCTGCTTAAGACTGCAGAAGGGACAGGTGGGGCTCTGCCTTTCAGCAGCTCTTAGGAGAAACACTGAATCCCTGCTGCATGTCTGTTGGTCTGCTTGAGGGTAGGGAGGCTCTACAGAGGGATCTGGCCAAGCTGGATTGATGGGCCAAGGCCAATGGGATAAGATTCAATGAGGCCAAGTGCCAGAATCTGCACTTGGGTCACAATAAACCCATGAACACTCCAGGTTTGGGGCAGAGTGGCTGGAAAGCTGCCTNCTGCCCAGGGCAGTGGTGGAGTCCTGATCCCTGGAGAGATTGAAAAGCTGTGTAGATGTGGTGGTGAGGGACATGGTTTAGTGATGGACTTGGCAGTGCTGGGTTAATGGTTGAACTTTATGATCTTCCAGGTCTTTTGCAGCCAAAACAATTCTGTGGCTCTCCAGAGGGACACTGCTCTCTGTGTGTTTCACCACCCAGCTGTGCCACAAGCTCTACAAAGTGCTTGGCTGGGTGAGAAGAAAGGGCTCAAGCCTCCTCCTGCTGCTGCAGCCAAGTCATGGGAGAAATTTCCTACAGACAGGAGCCAAAGGTCTCCATGCAAACATCCCAGTGGAGATGTTGCCACATGTGCTGGGGCTGGAGTGGGGACAGGAGTTTGCATGCAGAACTCGGTGGTGGAGGTTTTAGGGCTGTGCGTCATAAATTAAGCACGAGAGCGCTTGGAGTTAATGAAACTTGTATGTATAATTTATCAGCAACCATCCTGAGCATCTCCTCCTCAACCCCAGAGGCTGCTCCTCTGCACAATGATCACACGTCTGGGATCGTGGCAGCCATGCTAACGGTGATATCTCTGCTCAGATGAGCTTGGCCAGCAGCCCCCAGGGGCTCTCCCCATGCTAGAAGCCTCTGGTTTGTGCTGGAGGCCAGGTCCCAGGCTGACCAAACAGTCCCAGCTCTACATCTCCTCTCAGGACTAGAAATACCTGCCAGTCTCACCTTGTCTTGCTTGCTTTCACAACCTCTCTTTGTTTCCCTCTCCCCACTCCTCTCTCTCTTATCTGTGTTCCTCTCAGGACCTGATGAAAAACACAACACTCCATGGGGGGGCTTTTAAAGCAAATTACTGTTTGGTGTTTAGTCTTTCAGTTGACCTTCCTTGGACACCTTCCCATCTCTTTTTGGCTCTTTAGGAGGCAGGAGAAGAAACTGCTGTAGTAGTGGCACTCTGTGCTGCTCTGCCCCATTAGCAGTTCACCAGGAGGACCTCCAGGTCTCGCCAGTGCCAACCATCTCTGTGGGGCATCATAAAAACATCTCTTGGGGGATCATAAAAGCATCTCTTGGGGGATTATAAAACCCTCCTTTGGGGCATAGCCATCTGCAGGGAGGGGATCAAGAAGGAAGATAACCTGGTGGGGGGCAGAGCATGGCCCTGCCAAGCCCCTGGTGGTCCTGGTTCACTCTGCCACCCACTCTGCAGAGAAGTTGATAATTTCTGGTGAGCAGCTGTAAATCAGAGGCACGAGCCTCAGCTGCTGCCTGACATGACATATAGCTCTATCGTTATGGCAACCATAGAAACAAATAAAAGCCTTGCCTTTACTTGACAAGCCTTTGAGATGTCCTGATGGAGAGACAAGTGTTCAGCAGCAGAATGAATTCTCTTGAACTCGCTGTCAATTCATCTTCGTTTTGCTCCCAAGTGAGCCCCTTTTGCTCTCTGAATTCTTTGCCAAAGTACAATCAACTGATTTTTTTTTCCTGATTTTTTTTCCTGTTTGTTATTTTATTTTCAGACCTCTCAGCAGCAGAGAGCTCTGCTCCTCAGCTCCATGCCCGCATGTGTCCTGCTCTGTTGAGGACGGGAACTGGGCTTTTGCTCCCTGCCTGTGGCTTTCCCTGGCTCAGCCCTTCCATGTGCTTGCCACTGCCTTGGTCTTATGGGGATTTTGCAGTGATGTTTTGCAGAGATTTGGGCATTTGTGACTTAGGAAGTTGGGGGTGAGTGTTGTGGCGTGAGGCTCCCTGGGAGCAAAGGAGGATGAAAAGGAAAGTATATAAGAAGAGACTGAGAGGGGATCTCATTAGTGCTTGTAAATGTCTAAGGGGTGTCAGGGGAACGGAGCCAAACTCTTCTTCGTGGTGTCCAGTGACAGGACAAGAGGCAAGGGACACAAACTGGAACACAGGTGGTTCCATGTAGACATAAGGGAAAAAATCTTCTCTTTGATGGTGGCAGAGCCCTGGGCCAGGCTGCCAAGAGAGGTTGTGGAGTCTCTGTCTCTGGAGGCATTCAAAACCCACCTGGACATGTTCCTGGGTGATTTATTCTAGGTGATCCTGCTTCAGCAGGAGGGATGGACTAGGTGATCTCCAGAGGTCCCTTCCACCCCCTTCTATTCTGTGATTCTGTGAAAAAGGCAAAGGGAATCTGGGCTGGGAGAGGGAAGAAGCTTTGCTGTGCCCACGCTGTCACAGCAGCATCCCTGTGCTGCTGCTGCCGGTGAGCACCACTGGGGCTCAGGAGGTGACTGTGCTGGTCCCAGTGGGTAGAGTGGTGGTAGGGCGTGGGCAGGAACAGGCAGAGGACATCCTGCCAGCTCTTTTTGCCATTCAGTGCAGGAGATGCTACTGGAACTTGGTCTTTCCCCCCTTTTCTTCCTCCTCCCATTCTGGAACAGAGTGGGCTTTGATTTTCAGGCTGTTCATTACTAAAAGGGACCTACAAGAAGGCAGGAGACGACCTTCTTAGCAGGGCCTTTTGTGGCAGCTCAAGGGGTGATGGTTTTAAACTAAAAGAGGGAGATTTAGACTAGATGGAAGGAAGGAGTTTTGAGAGCCTGGCCCAGGTTTCCCAGAGAAGTGATAGCTGCCTCATCCCTGGAACCATTCCAGGTCAGGTTGTTTGGAGCTCTGAGCAACCTGCTCTAGTTGCAGATGTCCCTACTTAATGCAGTGGGGTTGAACCTTTAAAGGTCCCTTCCCACCCAAACCATTCCACAAGTCTATGACTCCTGGATGCTTAATGCTGGAAGGACCCTCAGCCAGGAGGGCAGGTGGCAGGGGCAAGCCCCTTTTTGGGGCTGTTCCTAAGTGGGAACCTGAGGAGCTCTCTGCAGGACCTTTTGCTCTGTCGGTGCCAGTGAAGCAGCCGTGAGCTGGCTGTTCGTGCCGGTGATGGATGGACAGCCTCACATGATGGAGCAAATTGATCATTGCATCACCAGGCACAACTTACTCATTCCTGCAAAGAGAGCAATTCATTACTGTGCACGTCACCGAGACACTGTCATCCCTGTAGATAATGTCCCCACAACTCTGGCCTGGGCTTCTTATCACCCCAGCACGGCATCATCACACAAAAATGCGGCGAAGCAGCTTGTGGTGCTTAACACAGGGATAAAGGCAGCCTTTGGCCTCATCCTCTGGAGAGAAAGGACAGACACTTTGCAGAGAGGCAGCCACCAGCCTCCTGCCCTGCATCTGTCAACTTAGCATCATCCTGGCTGCTCACTGGGATTTTTTTCCTGCTCCCTGCCTCTCGCTTTGATTTATGAGAGCAGGTTAGAAGAGTCAGGTACGTCTCGCTCGGCTACGGGGTGACTAAATGGAGATGTAACCTTGCAGCAAGCGCTGAAGGGTGTGAGCAGCAAAATGAAAGAGAAATTACAGGAGTGGTGTGATGGGCAAATTGAGGCAGAGAGGAGAAGGGAGGAAAAAAATAATCCCAAAACTCGAGGTGAAATCATCCAGGCAGTGTCTAGGGTAGGTCTGAATTGAAATGCAGGTCACCCAGCACCTCTTGGAGGGTGCAGGGACTTCACTGCCCTCAGCATGTTTCTTCCTGGTCCATCAGCAGGATCTTTCATGCCCAGAATCCAAGGGACAATCCAGCCCTTCCTCTGTAGGATTATTAGCCTCCAATAATCCCTGCTATGACAATGCTCTTTCACATTCTCTGTGCTCCAGTCTTTTGGGTGAACCCATTGCATTTTTTTGAGGTCCCAGTGCTGGTCCAGAAAACTGCACAGGAAATGATCAAACTCCTTGGGGGTAGTGGATGTAAATTTGGCTCATAGGCAAATCCATCGCTGGGAGCACCAGCAGCTGGCAGCTGAGCAGTTGCTGTTCCTCTTGTCCGTTGTGCTGCAGAGCCCAGGAGGGAAAAGCAACCCAAAGAGTGAGCAGATTTTGTTTATATATTGATTGAGACAATTAAAGAAAACCCCAACACTTGCCAGATATGCAAATGCTGTCTCAGGCCCAGAACGATTCCCTTTAATGTAGCTGGGATCTCCCATCACAGAGCAGGTTTGGCATTGGAGTCTGTAGCTGCTCCTTACACGAGCTCTGCTGCTGGAGATATATGTCCATCCATCCATCCAACCCCCTTTGGGGCAGGATCCATGTGGAGCAGGGCCTGTGGTGGAACAGGATCCATGGTGAAGCAGGATTTGTGGTGGAGCAGGATCCGTGGTGGAGCAGGATCTATGGTAGAGCAGGAGCTGTGTTTGATTAGGGCTTGTGATAGCATAGGGCCTGTGGTGAAGCAGGACCTGTGGTGGAGGAGAGCACATGGTGGAACAGGATCCATGTGTTTAGGCACTGGAGTGGACTGCCCAGAGAGGTGGTGGAGTCACCATCCCTGCAGGTCTTAAAGAAAAGGATTGGATGTGGCACTTGGTGGCATGGTTTAGCTGGTGTTAGGTTATAGGCTGGACTAGATGATCTCAGAGGTCCTCTCCAGCCTCAATGATTCTGTAATTCCACATGAATCAGGATATGTAGTGGAGCAGGCTCATGGAGAAGCAGGATCTGTGGTTGAGCAGAGCTTGTGGTGAAGCAGAACCTGCGTTTGATGAGAGGTCCTGATGGAACAGGTGTCATGGTGGGACAGACTGATGATGGAGCAGGTTCTGTGATGGAGCAGGATCCATGTGGAGCAGATTCTGTGGTGGAGCAGGATCCTGCCCACAGTATAGAGGTTGTGGAGGGGGAAGCAGAGACTCTAAACCACAGCGCTGATGAGTGTGCTGCGAGGTGGTGAAATCAGACCCTGAGTTTCTTCAAGGAAAACAATTCTCAGGCCTCTGCTCTATGCTGTTATTTGTTTTTATGTCCCTGCCTCTGCTGTCTGTTAAGCACCATCCAGAGCATGCTTTATAGCTGCCTGTTCAAAGCTCAGTCCCTGGCCTCCCTGTTTATGCAGTCTGTCTGCACTATTTTCCTCAAATTACACTGCCCCCCCCCCCCCCTTATTTGAGTTTTCTCACCTTTGCCTTTATGTGCACGTCTTGCCTGTGAAAGAGACTAGGAAGTCTGCAGACAGGAGAGGAACTATGCTGCTCATCCCCTGCCCCAGACAGGAACTCTTGTGTGTTAGAATGGTGCTGGGATAATGGAGACCTGTGCCAGGCTTGGTGCCAGGCTTCTCTTCTTCCTCTCTGGAGAAGGAGCTGTGGTGTCTTTGCTAAGGGTCAGGTTACTGAGGATGGACACAGCAGTGCCAGGCCAGCATGGGGACCAGTTTGTAGAGCAGAGTCACAACACATACAGAGTATCTCCCATTTCAGAGCAAACTCACCCACCTCACCTTCACTCAGTGCCAGCAGAAAGTGTGCAGCTGCCCAGCTGGCATACTGGGGCTAGAAGCTGCCCTCATGGGTTGCTGGGGACAGGACAGCAACAGTGACAGGAGGGATAACATTTCCTGGGTGCCTGGGGAAGGATGCTCTGAGTTCCTGCCCTCTCTCCTGAGGCTGTCCTCAGCTGCTGTCATAGAATCATTAAGGTTGGAAGAGACCTCTAGGAGCATCAACCCAACACCACCATGCCCACTAAACTGTGTCCAGAACCATATCCTGGACATGAACAGAAAAGTTTGTTCCTTCTGATTTAAGGACATCTTAGAAGTCACTGCCCCTTGCAGGCTTGGGAAGGACTCTTGGATGGATTCCTAGGTTTAGTCTGATGGGATTTTTTAATTGCTTAAGGGAAGGGATGATGCAGGTGTTGCTGCTAAGGAGCGTGGCTCCCACCATGGAGGGACAAGTAAAGGCAGCTCTGTGCAAACCAGACAAAACCAAGGGACAAAGCTCCAGCTGAAGGTTCACCCTGGGCAGGCAGTGACTGTGCAGGCACTGCAGCTCTCAGCCTGGCAGTGTGGGCAGCCAGGGCTGGGCATGGGGCAGCCACAGTCACAGTCAGCAACCCAGCACTGTTCTGCTCTCCCAAGACAAATGAAGTTCATTAGTTTCAGCTCCTGCTCCTGAGCAGCCAGGCCTGGGGTGATGTTTCCATCAGCTCCGATGGACTCGGTACACTGCCCCACTGCTGCCCCGAGGCCTTTGCTCCACTCTGGGATGTCACCCTGGCTCTCAGGGTGATTTATTAGGACAAAATGCCCTCTGTGCCTCCTGCTGGCCTTAGGACAGCCAAGGGAGCCATCACTGCAGCACCTTCCAGGCAGCTCAGAGTAACTTTTGTCATGCTGTGCTGATCCTTCCCATTCCACACAGTTTGCAGATGCAGCAGAGATGCTCTGCAGGCTCTTCCTGGCCCTCTGGCCTCCAGGCAAAGGAGCAAAGACTACGTAAAATGAGGTTAGAGACACTAACCAAACTGGCCTGGATCAGAAATAGCGTATCCAGAAGGAGTAGGACAGGGATTGTGCCCCAGCACTGGACACTGGTGAGACTGCACCTCAAATACTATGTTCAGTTTTGGCGCCCTCGCTCCAAGGTCATTGAAATGGAGCAGGTCCAGAGAAGGGCACCAAAGTTGGCAAAGGGTCTGGAGAACAGATTTGGTGAGGAGCAGCTGAGGGAACTGGGGTTGTTTAGCCTGCAGAAAAAGGCAGAGGGGAGACCTTCTCAGTCTCCGTAGAAACTCCTTGAGAGGAGATTGGAGCCAGGTAGGATCCAGTCTCTTCTCTCAGGTGATAAGTGATAAAACAAGAGCAAATGACCTCAAGTTTCACCAGAGGAGGTTTAGGTTGGAAAAATGTCTTTCCTGAAAGAGTGGTCAGGGATTGGAACAGGCTGTCCAGGAAGGTGGTGGAGTCACCATCCCTGGAGGTGTTCAAAATGTGTGGACATGGCACCTTGGTTCAATGGCCATGGTGGTGCTGGGTTGATAGGGTGGACTCTATGATCTTAGAGGGCTTTACCAACCAAAACAATTCTGTGATTCTGTGATTTGCAAAGCTCAGCACATGGGCATGCTGCACCTTGTCTGGCATTGCCCATTGGCTCAAAAAAACTTTCTGTGCTTTGCCACAGCTGGACCAGACTAAGGATCAGCTGCAAACTGTCTGCCCTTCGCCTCTGGTCTGCTCAGGTTTTGTGTTGTTGCCTCTTTTAGTCTGCTTGCTCAGCTTCTCCTTTCATAATTTAGATGTTTATAATCACCTGTTAGGTCTTTTCCTGGTCTCCCCAAATAGGGCTGCTAGCCAGCAGAGTGAACAGCAAAAGCTTTCTTGACCTTTTGCTGGTGCTCCATGTTCAAAGCCTGGAGGTGTGGCAGGCACTGGTGCTTTACTGGGCACTGCACTGGAGTCTGTGAAGCAGAACCTTGTTTTGAGGGACTTAATCAAAGAGTGATGCAAAGCTGGGAAGGTTTGAAAGGAGGGCTGGGGAGTGAGGCGGG